>CAWUFW010024869.1:0-53539 GCA_963921515.1 Calotriton arnoldi | reverse complement strand
CACCCCTGGGTAAGGGTGGTAGTAGTGGTAGGCATCTGGCACCCCCATGGCTAAGGGTGGTAGTAGTGGTAGGCATCCAGCCCCACAGGCTAAGGGTGGTAGTAGTGGTAGGCATCCAGACCCCCTGGGTAAGGGTGGTAGTAGTGGTGGGCATCTGGCACCCCCTGGCTAAGGGTGGTAGTAGTGGTAGGCATCCAGCCCCCCTGGCTAAGGGTGGTAGTAGTGGTGGGCATCTGGCACCCCCTGGCTAAGGGTGGTAGTAGTGGTAGGCATCCAGCCCCTGGCTAAGGGTGGTAGTAGTGGTAGGCATCCAGCCCCCTGGGTAAAGGTGGTAGTAGTGGTGGGCATCTGGCACCTCCATGGCTAAGGGTGGTAGTAGTGGTAGGCATCCAGCCCCCTGGGTAAGGGTGGTAGTAGTGGTAGGCATCTGGCACCCCATGGCTAAGGGTGGTAGTAGTGGTAGGCATCCAGCCCCCTGGCTAAGGGTGGTAGTAGTGGTAGGCATCTGGCACCCCCATGGCTAAGGGTGGTAGTAGTGGTAGGCATCCAGCCCCCTGACTAAGGGTGGTAGTAGTGGTAGGCATCTGGCACCCCCATGGCTAAGGGTGGTAGTAGTGGTAGGCATCCAGCCCCCCCTGGGTAAGGGTGGTAGTTGTGGTAGGCATCCAGCCCCCTGGCTAAGGGTGGTAGTAGTGGTAGGCATCCAGCCCCCTGGGTAAGGGTGGTAGTGGTGGTGGGCATCTGGCACCCCCATGGCTAAGGGTGGTAGTAGTGGTAGGCATCCAGCCCCCTGGCTAAGGGTGGTAGTAGTGGTAGGCATCTGGCACCCCCATGGCTAAGGGTGGTAGTAGTGGTAGGCATCCAGCCCCCTGGCTAAGGGTGGTAGTAGTGGTAGGCATCCAGCCCCCTGGGTAAGGGTGGTAGTGGTGGTGGGCATCTGGCACCCCCTGGCTAAGGGTGGTAGTAGTGGTAGGCATCCAGCCCCCTGGCTAAGGGTGGTAGTAGTGGTAGGCATCCAGCCCCCTGGGTAAGGGTGGTAGTGGTGGTGGGCATGTGGCACCCCTGGGTAAGGGTGGTAGTAGTGGTAGGCATCTGGCACCCCCATGGCTAAGGGTGGTAGTAGTGGTAGGCATCCAGCTCCACAGGCTAAGGGTGGTAGTAGTGGTAGGCATCCAGCCCCCCCTGGGTAAGGGTGGTAGTGGTGGTGGGCATCTGGCACCCCCCTGGCTAAGATGTGGTAGTAGTGGTAGGCATCCAGCCCCCCCTGGGTAGGGGTGGTAGTGGTGGTGCGCATCCAGGCCCCTGTGTGCCTATGTGGCATTGGTGATGGGCATCCCGCCCCTATGGTGCTGCTGTTGCTGGTGTAAGTAAATTCTGCATCCCTCTGTGTGTGTGTGATGTGTCGTGTACGTGTTGTATGTTTTTGTGGTTGGTGTCTGACTTACCTTCTGCGCCGTACGCGTCCGTGCCTGTTCCGGTAGTAAATGTAGAATATTGGTAGGATCGGAACGAAGGGATTCATGGTTGGTTCATCTCGTTCGTCTTTCTCGTTGCTTCGCGTCGTCCTCGTCGCTGGCGTGTTCGCCTCATAGCCGTGGATCATGTTGTGGCGCGAATCGGAGCTTATGTGCGCCTCTCCCGGAAGCTTTGACGTGCCGGATGTAGCGACGGGTTCGGCGCGTACGGAAAGCGCATCGTACTTGTCCGGCCGGACGGGGCTGCATTTTCCCTTCTGTGCGACTCGATTCGGCGTTTCCGGATTCGCCTCGGTCGGAGAACAGGACCTAGATTGGGTGAGTACGACTCGGCTGGATTCTATGCTGTTGTGCGCATCGTACTTACTCGTTCGGAATGATGTACGGATCGGTCGGGAAACAGGCATTCGCATGGCTTTTTTCCCGACCGAATGGTATTGGGTGCGCCTCCGACCGAGATCGGAATCGGCCCCAAAGTGTCTCCAGGTAAGCAGCAGTTCTGTCACAAAGAAGTTCAATATCTGGGACACATTATTGTGAAGTTAGCTAGAAAGGTGTCTCCAGAAAGGGTGGAAGACATCTTACAGATGAGTCCGCCCCAAACTTAGAATGTTCTTAGGAATGGCTGGCTATTGTTGGCAGTGGATACCAAACCTTTCCTTAATGGCAAACCCTCAACTGAGGTTGACACACAGAGATTTGTAAGATTCTATTCCATGGGTCAACAAATGTACAAAAGCATTCCTGGAACTGAAAGAAAAATTGTGTTGTGGGGGGCACAAGGAATGCCTGATTATATGAAAGAACTCACTTTATTTTGCAGCGAAAGAGATTGGCGCACTCTTTCAGTTTTGACACAATGCATGGGGAAGCTCAAAAGCCCAGAGCCTATTTTTCCACTACTCTCGATCCTGTAGTCTTCCCGGTTGCCTAGAAGCAGTAGCCGCTGTAAGTACTAGTTTGGAAAAGAGTGAGAGCATAGTGATGGGATACCCTTTAACTGTCCCACACTCTGTGGAGCTATTGATGACGAGGACAAAAACCCAATACATGACTCATAACCGATTGACCCGTTATGAGCAGAGTATCTTGTCCTCAGACAATATCATATTAAAACATTGTACAAATTTAAATCCTTCAATGTTGCTGCCTCTAAATGAAATTGAAGATAAATGTGATGAATATGACCATAATTGCCTAAATGTTGCGGAACTATGCACAAAACTCTGTTCCTAAATTAAGGATGAACCACTAACTGAGCCCGACCATGTGTTGTTTGTGAATGGTTCATGCCTAAGAGGAAAAGTAACCTGTGATGAAGCATGCAGCGTGAGAACGGAGCTCACAAACAACTACAGGCAAGTGACTTGGTTCGGACGACGGAGCCCCAGCGCCTAACAAGCACCGCGATCGCTTGCAGAAAATATGCAGCTTTTGGGAAATTTAAGCCCCAGCGCCTAACAAACATTGCGAACGCTTGCAGAAAACATGCTGCTTTTCGAAAATCAAACCGGAGTTTGTTAAACCGAAGTTTGGTAAAAGCACGCGGGATAACAGCACACGCGTTAGAACACTGGGCTGCACTTGACATTTTAAAGCATGCCGCAGTCAAACTCAGCTGCCGGGTTGCGAGCAAAAGGAAACCCGCTTAATTTAAATACCGCAAAGGGTCCTTCACATGTCTCATAAACACGTTTGTTATTCATTTAGGTGGAGCATATACAACAAGGCAGGACTTTTCAACAAGTCTAAGAATTTAACAGATACAGGCAAGTCTTTCCGTTACCGTATTGAGCCAGGGTTACCACTCAGCATGGTACACACACAAACATTGAAATTTCCATACACTTTCTCCTGACAGGAAATGGATGAACTAGAAAAACAATCACCGCTCCTCCTTTGACGAATTGCTCACATACTTTTACTGAGGACCATTGAAGCCTTCCACACTCTCAAAACATTGAAGGTACAATGCTAATTTGAACAAGAACACATCAGTGGATCAGGGGTCTTAATAGCCTTTAAAACATAAGTATTTTATTTATTTTCAGCTGGCATGACAAAGTCCAGGTCCTGATGAGAACCCCTCAACAGGTTTGGGTTCGAAACGCGTTGACCCCAGCTCTTGGGACAAGGCACCAGCTGTGTGTGCTGGGAGAGATTTTTGCACTAAAACCACTCTCCAATTGACAACACCTTCAAAATTCGAATTCCCAGAGCCACATACACTGGCAGGATAAAATAGACATTTCTTGAAAAGGCATTATTTTCCGCCTAGTGTTTCTGAATATAGTAAGGGACTGGTCTTATTTGTCTCGTAAATGAATAAGTCATTAAGTTTTGACATGTCATTTTTGTTCATGTATTTGTTCGTTATTTATTTTTCATTTTGTTTGTAAATACGTTGCAAAATTATGTGTTGCCCTTCGGGATGACATGACTAAAGTGCCAAATCTAGTTTTTTCTGAATAAGATAAAGAAAAGTGAAATAAATTACACAGGCTTTTGAATTAAGGACATTGGCTCGTTTATTGTATAAACTTTCTTGTTAAATAATGCTATCTAGATACCATGTTTGTATACAATATTGAAGCAGTCCAATCTAGTTAGCGTAAGGACCCAATCCTCCTTTAGGGTACAAGTTTGTAGAGCGGACAGTGTCCGCAAGGCTTACATATAATCAACACAAAAGAACATAATACAATTTACCTAGTGTGCCCGATCAGGCCCCTAGGAAATTAGATATGTCAGAGAAAGACACACTATCCTTCACTGAAGACCACATTCAAAAACTGATCTCTGATCCCACCCTGTTTTCCACTGTTACCCTTAGCACTTCAGCCAAACAACAAAATGTCTCTGAGAAATTGATTAGACTTCAAATAAAACACATGTACAAACGGAATTGCACGGTCTCTTCCTGGTTGAACATCTCAAAGCCGGTACAATTCCTTGGGGGCTTCAGGTCAAGAATGTCCCAGTAATATTCACAGAGGACCCCGAAAACAAAAAGGGTTTCTGTTATATCAGCACTAAATGTAGCCGTGACTTAATGGTACATTCCATCAAGACAGCCCAGAGAATCTGCAAGAAGGAGGCAGAAGAGATTGAACAGCAGATACAAGCCATAAAAGATAATCTCACCGTTGTTGAAGCAAAAGCTCTATTAGAAAAAATAGAAAAAGAGATTTCTTCATTCAAGGACCACACCATCAACTTTAAATCGAACAAATTTGAGAAGGACATAGAATACTTCAGCATAGAAACAGTATACCCGTACTTGAAAGAGGATTTTTACACCAAACCAGACTCCAGAATATTTTTGCCAGAATACCAAGGGCGCTCCAAAAAGACATTCCTAACATTTTCTGAGACATCATCTTCAGAATCAACAGGAGATTCGGATCTGGGGGCGGGTCCATCCAATCAAAATCAACAAAGAAAGTCTTCTTTTTAGGAGCGGGCCAACAAAAGACGTGAGAACGATACAAACCACAACCGTGGGAAATGAGAACACAACGACAATATTATAAAACATAAACAAATCGTCCATCATAAATCTGTCCAATACCGGTCTCACAAAGGAACAGTCAGCAGTTTTGGAACTAGGACTCACATTTGTTCCAGGGGTAAAATCTGACTTCACAAAATTGAAAATGGAAGCCATGGAACTTTTTCGAAAAATACGACTAAGAGCTTTCTTCAAAGATAAGGAACCGGGGTGTTGGGATTATGGAAGAAATCCAATTTCTGTCCTCCCATCCACAGCATTCCCAAGGACGTGGTAGTGTTTGAACATGCTGTACTATCATCCTTGAATGTACTTGAAAAGAAAAAGGTTTTTGTCAAAAACAACATCTCACGTGAACACAGGATGGCCATTCAATCACTCAAGGAGCAAAAATCTTCAGTCATCAGGCCAGCTGATAAAGGGGGCGACGTGGTCATATGGTCAAAAGAAGCATATCTCCAGGAGGGCAAAAGTCATGTACACAACCCCTGTGGTATCGACGCATCCCGCAGGATCCTACAAAAGAAATTCAAAATGAAATAGCGATGATAGTCAACGAAGGAGTTGAAATGGGCATTTTGGGCCCAAAGGAGTCAGAGTTTCTGATAAACAAACATCCACGCACTCCGGTAATATACTTTTTGCCCAAGGTTCATAAGGACGCTTTATACCATCCAGGGAGACCAATTGTTTCTGGATGTGATTCCATTTTAGAGCCACTTTCCAAGTATGTGGACATCTTTTTGAAACCCTTTTTACCTGAAGTCCCTTCGTATTTATGCGATACCATGGAATTCATCAATAAAGTTGAGGGTTTTGAGTTTGACCCCACAAGCCATATCTTGACAACAATGGATGTAACATCCCTCTACACACAAATTCCCCAGCAGGATGCGTTGGATTCAATGGAATTTTATTTGGAGTAACGGCCAAGACCACACCAAGTACCAACCCAGTTCATCCTCTGTTTGGCCTCAATATCCTTCCACAAGATTTTTTCAAATTTGAAGAGGATTTCTTTCTACAAGTCAAAGGGACGGCCATGGGTTGTCCCTTCGCTCCTGAAATGGCAGTACTGTACATGGCCAGGTACGAACACCGATATATCTACAACAACAATCCATTCATTGAACGTATATTGCAATGGTACCAATATATTGATGATGTTTGGAGCATTTGGAACCGTACTGAATCATCTTTGACGGAATTCCACATATGGCTAAACAACCGCAACCCTGATATAAAATTCAGCCTGTCACACAGCAAAAAAAGTCTCGCATTTTTGGACGTGGAGGTGAAAACATCGCCGAATGGTCTGATCACGACGTTACACACCAAACCAACGGATAAAAATAACGCCTTACATTACAGCAGTTATCATCCCAGAAACCTGAAAAATAACTTGCTGTATGGCCAATTTTTGCGCATTAGACATAATTGCACCAGATAAGAAGATTATGAATTACTCGCTGAAACGTTGGTTGGGAAATTGAAGGAAAGAGGCTATCCCCACAAGCTACTCAAGCACTCCATGAAGAGAGCGTGGTTTACACCAAGAGAACATCTACTAACTAAAAAGCAGAAATCACCAACAGAACGTCTGGTTTGAGTTACAACTTTTGGGCCGCACACTCACTCATTTAAGAAGATTGTAAGCAATGCAATAATTGGAATCTGATCGAAGGTTCCATATAAAACATAGGCCCACCACTTTTTGCCCTAAGAAAGAACCGTAACATTGGACAACAAGTCATATGCACTACAGAAATACTCACTAAAGAGCAGAAACTCTGCGCACCATGTTGAACCTCAAACCGATTCAAGGACACCATAAGTGCGGCAACTGCTATGTCTGTAATTCGACCATTGAAGGAACCATCTTTACGGATGGCCGCACATACTTGCAACACAATGAGTTCACAAACTGTAAAACCAAAAACGTGGTGCACGACATAGTGTGTCCATGTCAAAAAATATACACTGGCAAAACCAATCAAGAAGTGAAGCAAAGGATCGTGCAATAACATTGAAGACTGAAAAACAAAATCCTGACTGCGCCCATGGTAAACCATTATGTGGTATACAATCATACTGAAAAAGACTTTAAATGGTCTGTCCTCTGTGCTATCACACCTAACCCCAGAGGTGGTGATTCTGAAATGTTACTAATAAGAAAGGAAGCATACCTCATAATGAAATTCGACACAGTCATGAGTGGGTTAAATGAAATGACCGAGATTGCCAAACTATAAAACATCCAACATGCTCTAACACCCATCAACATGTGATCTAACTCTGTTGGGACTACAGAACCCAGAATGCAATACAAACACGATCCGAACGTTCCAGTACGGATCTTGTATGCATTTCTTGGAGACATTACAGCCAGCAGTCACTTTCGAAAAGTAACCTGTGATGAAGCACGCAGCGTGAGAACGGAGCGCACAAACAACTACAGGCAAGTGACTTGGTTCCGACGACGGAGCCCCAGCGCCTAACAAGCACCGCGATCGCTTGCAGAAAATATGCAGCTTTTTGGTAATTTAAGCCCCAGCGCCTAACAAACATTGCGATCGCTTGCAGAAAACATGCTGCTTTTCGAAAATAAAACCGGAGTTTGTTAAACCGAAGTTTGGTAAAGCGCACGCGGTATAACAGCACACGCGTTAGAACACTGGGCACATACACTGGCAGGATAAAATAGACATTTCTCGAAAAAGCATAATTTTCCGCCTAGTGTTTCTGAATGTAGTAAGGGACAGGTCTTATTTGTCTCATAAATGAATAAGTCATTAAGTTTTGACATTTCATTTTTGTTCATGTATTTGTTTGTTATGAATTTTTTATTTTGTTTGCAAATACGTTGTAAAATTATGTGTTGCCCTTCGTGATGACATGACTAAAATGCCAAATCTCGTTTTTTTCTGAATAAGATAAAGAAAAGTGAAATAAATCACACAGGCTTTTGAATTAAGAACATTGGCTCGTTTATTGTATAAACTTTCTTGTTAAATAATGCTATCTAGATACCATGTTTGTATACAAAAATAAGAGAAAACAATGGCAACTGAGGGCAGCGTATGCTGTGCGCACTGTAAATGATGTTATAGAAGCATCATGGCTTCAAACAGTGATTTCTGCACAAGTTGCTGAATTAATTGCCTTTACCACAGCCTACAGTTTAACTGTGAAAATGAGAGTTAACATATTCACTGACAGCCAATACGGGTTTGGTGTAGTCCATGATTTTGGGTAGCTATGGTCTCAGCGTGGTTTTCATGCTTCCGCAGGAATGACAATATGGAATGGAATCCATGTAAAGAACTTATTAGAGACATTGCAGTTACCAGAAGAAGTTGCTGTAGTTAAATCTCCAGGTCACCAAAATGGAAGTGGATATGTTGTAACGGGCAACTGATAAGCTGACTCAGCAAGGTATTGCGCACTGTTGGCTTGTACTTTTAATGGAACTTTCACATGTGAATCTGAGGAATAGAGTTCTTCTGCCATGTTGATGAAACTTACTGACACATTTGGGATGGACTGAAATGAATACAGGAAAATGTGTCAGAGGCAGAACAGAATGGATGAGTAAGGGTGGATGTTAGAAGGATGCCAATGACATTTGGATGTCAGCTGATGGAAGGCTAGTGTTGCCTGATAGCTTTTTGTTTCCAATGACACAACATTGTCACGGGTACACACATTTGGGGAGAGATGCCATGGCAAGACTATTCAGACAGAGTTAGTTCTACCCCAGGTTCAAAATGTTTGCAGAAGAGATCGGTCACATGTGTGTAATATGTCAACAACTGAATGCAGGGAAAAGAACATGTCACTTTGACACACATAGGGAGATCAGGTGGTCCTTTCACAGGATGCAGATGGATTTTATCGAAATGCCTGTACATAACAGGTTGGGCTATATCCTGGTGATTGTTTGTATTTTCTTGAAATGGGTGGAGGCCTACCTGACGAGAAGAAGCGGTCTGTAGCCAATTTTTTGTTGCTGGAACTGATCCCTTGGTGCAGCATGCCAATTTCTCTTGAGTCAGATAGAGAAACACACTTCAACAATGAATTGATACAGATGATTTATACAGCATTACAGATCGAGAAAAGATTACATTGCAGTTAAAGACCAGAAGCATCAGGTATTGTGGAACTAATGAATGGTACTATCAAATCCAAGCTGTGCTTCGACCTCCCTAAAGTGTCCAGATGCTTTACCTTTAGTGTTAATGAGCATTCGAAGTACTCCAGACAGGAAAACATTACTATCACCACATGAAATCCTAATGGGCAGGGCATTCAGACTACCAGCTATACATGCAAAAACCCTTGTCAATATTACAGACAACATAATCTTGAATTACTTCAAAGAACTGGCTGACATGGTTCGTTCTATCTCTCATCAGGTATCAGTGGCCACATCAGACTTCCACCAAGAAACGTGCCATAACCTCAGTCCCGAAGATTAGGTAGTCATCAAGGACAACGTCCGAAAGACTTGTCTTGAGCCCAGATGGAAAGGCCCCTTCCAAGTGACCTTGACTATGAAAACTGCTGTTAAGTGTGCTGGAGTTGCAAATTGGATTCATGCCTCACACACCGAAAGAGTGAGCAATCCAGAAGAAGTGCCCTTGGTCTTCGATCCTAAAAGAAGCACTTTGGTGGTCGCACTGCCATAAGAGAGACCACCCAGACCAGCAGCATCAGTGCCTGTCCAGCCACAAGAAGAAGACAGGGGCGAAGATCAACAAACGAAAAGACAAGTGCAAGTGCCTAAAGTAGCACAAAGCGGCATTGAGATCTCTAACGAAATCAAAGCAGAGATCGAAACCCAAGTTAAAAGTACTCAGGAGTGGTCAAGGAGACTGAAACGATCCAGGTGGAGAACCAAGTACCGGAGTAAGGAGAGCAAATCAACAAGCAGAATGGCCAAAAAGTTATGAACACAACAACCCAAGGAGGAGTATCTCAATAGCGCAGATTCCAGAGATTATACCAGAAGAAGACGAAACAGACAACAAAAGTGGTGTAGATCTAAATCAGCAAGTAATACGGAGATCTAAGAGAGCGCGAGTACCTAGTCACAGATACTCTGCACCTGAATGGTCCTATTACATGAACACTGCACTGCATGGTGCACTTGAAGACTTCTGCAACGTAAATCTTGAACTACTAGAGCCACCCTGATAGCCAAAAGATATCACAAATGAATTTCAATAAGTTTCAAAGCAAAAGAAATCAGAAAGACATTGAAGAAGACTCTGAATGAAAATTGATAGGTTTATTATTTTAGCTATTTGTTTTACAGACGACTAACCTAGGCCTGAGAAAAAGTTACAGAAGAGTTAGGGATGACATTTTAGTAGAACACGGAGTAGGTTTAAGGGTTGTCTATTTAAAAAATTGAATTGCAAAGAAAAAAAGAAGAACACGAACTGTATCAGAGAAGTCATTTACTAAAACTACTGAACTAAGCTTTTGTTTGATTTATAGAGAAATGTGTTGCATTAGAAATAACTGTAAGTTTATCATGGGATCGGTTTTTGTAATAACATTAATCATGATCACAATAGTATTATTAGGGTTTAATTTGAGCCCTGTGTCAGAACTCAAAGCAAAGAATCTTACTAATACACACACTTCTGACATTAGAGGAAAGTCTTTTAGTTATGCCTTTGCAAGCTATAAAAAGGAGGAATATTCTACTAATGTTTATTCTAGATTAGTTAAAGACTCCACAAATGCTATGGATGCAAAGGATTGCTACGTTTGTGCACATTTACCCAGTTTTGCTTTTGTGAACGTTACATACTATCACATATCTTTGTTTTATGCTGTTTCCTGTAGTATTTTACTATCATTATTTTATAAATGAAGACATGTTAAATACTTTTTTTGCAATCGTGATTTAGTACTTTCTAGAGTACCCTTAATAGAAAACATGAATACAACTGCAAACAAAAGAAATGGACACTGCTTGATATTTCTTTCCAAATGCACCTGTAGATAGCTTATATGCTTATAATAACTCCTAAACTTGTCTAATTCAACCTGCAGAGAAGGCATACATAATGGCTTTAGAAGAAAGGTATAGTAACATGACAAAAACCACAGATAGAAAGGTGGATGTTTTAGAGAATGCGTTGAAGAAAGAAGAAAACAAATTTAGAAAGAAGATGGTTTACCATAAACTTAGACTGGACTGCCGACACAAAGGGAAGATTTGAATTTACAAAAAGAGAACACCAAAAAGGATGAGACATGTAGGGATTAGTAGCTGTGAACACACATTTGAATTGACAAGGGGATCTTGGCAGATATTACAGGGAGACGAAAATGCAATTCCGGGGTTTAATACATTTGTGGGCAAAACACTTATTTCCTGTTGCCAGCAGATTGGGAGGGAACTTGTTATTTAGGCATATTAATCCCAAAGACGTATTATATTACAAGCTTAGATACAGTAAATTTAACACCAACACATAGACAGAAACATAGTGTA
Source organism: Calotriton arnoldi (assembly GCA_963921515.1). Classification (NCBI taxonomy): domain Eukaryota; kingdom Metazoa; phylum Chordata; class Amphibia; order Caudata; family Salamandridae; genus Calotriton; species Calotriton arnoldi. The sequence continues at coordinate 42,039 of CAWUFW010024869.1, read as the reverse complement.
GAAACAGGAACTGGATTAGCAGGAGATATATTTGGAGCACCTGTAGCGGTCATTGTAAATGATGACAAGATTAGGAAATTATTATTCACACAAACATGAGGGACAAGAGATTCCACCTTCCCTCACTTTCCTGGGAAATCTATACAAATCTGTACATGAGAAGGACTAAAAACAGGGGAAAAGGAAAACAGGTCCCAAATCTTTGGGCCATATCTAACCAAAGAGGTAAAAAGGAAGAGAGAGAGAGAAGAAAAAATGAAGAAAAAAAACCCTTCTGGGAAACCCAAAAGGTTTTAGAAACTGCCATCACCAACTAAATAGTGGCATACTTCATCATAGGGCCGCTGACACACCCTGCCGCAGACCAAGGTACAGGGTGGAGCGCATGTCCCTGTTGCAGAAAAAAGAAGAAGAATTAAAACTGTCTAAGTAGGTACCCTTCTACATTTTATTGTAGGTCACTCTACTCCCTCTGACGATCAAGTTCGTCGGAGGGAGTAGAGTGGCCGATACAGCAACGCAGCACCTTGAAGAACGTGTGACTACAGGGTGACATTCCCACTGTATCCCTGGGTTTAAACCATCATTGATGAAACTCAGGTAAGCCCACGATGTGTGTCCACTAAGGGCAAGTATTGCGATTGACCTTTCCCTACCACATAGTGACTATACTAGGAGGGAACTTTAAATAAAATGTCATAAGGGATCTGTATCCTGACGAAGGCCATTGACCCTGTTGGGCGGTAGATAAGGGCTGAAACATGTTGGTACAGCAGATAGGGTGATAGAGATGTTGTTTCTTCCATATACCCTCTAACTTTTTTAACGCTGCCAAGTGGGACCTACAGGGATATTTAGAAGGGTACCTACTTAAACAGTTTTAATTATTGGTTAGATATGTCCCAAAGATTTGGGACCTGTTTTCCTTTCCCCCTGTTTTTAGTCCTTCTTGTGTAGTGATTTGTAAAGATTAGGAACAGTTGTTGACAAAATGGGGACCAACACATCTGGAGCTTTGCTAGTAATTAACACAGAATTAATTACTACAAGGTCCATAGTTTTGCAGGACCGTCTTGCTTTAGACATTCTACTTGCAGAGAAAGGAGAAGCTTGCCCGATGTTGAAGTTAACTCACTGCTGTTCATACATACCTGACGAAAGCAAAGATATAGAAAACTATGCAAAGAACATTTCAGGTTTAAAACCCGAATTACATGAATTGGGAGCACCAAGTTTGCATGAAAATTTTGGGAAAGGATTAAGCACCATTGGGAATTGGTTTTCAACAGCAGGGAAAGGTATGTTGAAACCTATATTAATACCAATAGTAATAGTGGGACGTTGTCAAATATTTCTTTATGTTCTTTTACTGAGTTGTAAATATTTCTTACGTAAAAAACAGGAAAATCTCCAGAAGAAAATATACGAAAGGAATATGGGAATGCATGGTATTATGAATGATGACTACACGAAATCTCTAAAATTTAGGGGGACAAAAAGAAAATGATAGGACTTAACTGATGACCAGAGTGCATTCTGAAACAAACTTGCATGTGAAACCATATTGAGTGATGATTTAAAAATCATCAGAAGGGAGGGACTGTTAAAGTCTAAAACTTTTCATAAAAATTTACATCGGTTAACATTGAAGAAAATGTGCCTGACACTAGAAACTGTGTTTAACTTCATCTTATCTGTGGAAGAAAAAAGAGCAAACATAGAGGTGATTCTTTAAATTGTAGTTTAAACTGTAGGAGAAGGTGCTTTCTTGAATGTGTAAAATAAACATACAGCTTAAATAAGTAGCAGTCTCTGTGCTTCTATGACTTGGCCTGAAAAGTTGTTTTGATTTCTGCTTGACATTTAAATAAAATGTTTTTAAAACTGCTGATTTAATCCTCTGACTGCAGAAAATCGTTAATCACTTTGAAATGTGCTGTTCTAAGAGTAATGTATTTCTTTACTTGCTCACACCTTATGAGTTCCTCATTTCACTAAACAATTTATTCTGCTATATTTTATAATAAACAGAGAATTAGCAATGTTGAGCTTACTAAAGATATTGTTTTGCATGGTCTCATCAAGACTTACTGATAGAAATGTTTCATTGCTTTAGACTAGCCCTTTGTCCCTACAATGGGATACTGACAACAGCTAATAAAATAGGCCTGCAAAAGTTCTCGTGAGAACCTTCCCTCATGTATCTAGTGCAAGACATAATAAAAACTGTTAGATAGCTGCTAACTAGAGTGAATGTTTACCGTGGGAAATGGGAAGAGAGACACCATACCATCGGAAGACCTCTTTCCATTGGATGACGCTGAGATCACTGTGCTGAAAGTTGCAAATGTTTTATGTTTTTCATATACACGTGTTCCTAGTTAGAGACATTCATTCCTGGAAGCCTTATTGTCATTCTTCCTTCCCATGTCATTTTACCCTCAATGCTTTATGCATTATTTTTCACTTATTCATGCTCAGATTGCTGTGTGCTACTGCTAACGGTGATTTCCTTTTACACTGACTTTTGCGGGTAGACTTTCTCCTTATGTTGTTCATAGCTACTGCTGTGGTTAATTTCCTTTGATTTATCAACAGTTGCTATTGCAACTTGTTGGGGAACTCGGCTGAGTTTCCAGAACTGCTCTTTATTAGGGAGTTCATTCTTCAACTAACAAGAAGCTCCAAAAAGTTTGCTCTTTCCGAAAGAACTATTTATGGGTTCTTATTTAGGGTAGGACACTTAGGGGCCGATACCGATTCGGGCCGGAAATCTCTCCGACCGAGCCGGACCCGGAGAGATTTCCGACCGAATCGGACCCTAGCAGTCCGACCGGATGAGTACGATGCGTTCGCATGTCATCGGACTCGAGTCGGTCGGACTCCCATTGAAGTCAATGGGAGCCGGTCGTACAACGCGTACGCGGGCTCCCATTGACTCAATGGGTGCGAGGCGAACAAGGGTGCCCCCTACAGCGGGTACGCGTCGTGGCGGGTCGCGGTGTACATGCACAGGTAGGGGGGACCCATGGGTCCCCCCTGTGTGCGACTCGCGTGGCTACGCGTACAGGGGGGTCCGACACGGACCCCCAAAGTCCGGCTCCGACTGCTCTTTCGAGCCGGACTGCGCGACTCGGTCAGACTGCTCGAGGCGCGCATCGTACTTACCCGGCCGGGGAACGTCTCCATTGCGCGGTGCGAGTCGTGTCCGTGTGAGTCGGTCGGAGCGGTCGGGTCTCGCGAATGAGTCGGTCGGTGCGGTTGGGTCTCGCGAACGAGTCGGTCGGCGATTACGCATCGTACTCGCTCGGCCGGACGCACGTACGAATCGGTCGGGAAAGAGGGCTCCGAATCGGATCCGGTTAAGCCGAATCCGATTCGGTGCCCTACCGGCTGAGATCGGAATCGGCCCCTTAGATTAAGATAGGGACTAATTCCTTTATGTAACACGCTGTCTATTTACTCTGACTCTAACTGAACCTTTTCTTGTTATTTCTGTAATTTTACTTATCTGAATAAAAATGACAAAAACAATACTAATCTTTTAATGAGAAAGAAAGCTTTGAAACGATTTCAACCTCTCATCATTGACTGAACATTAAGATACTGAAAGTTGATGATTACATTTGAAATGCATTTGATTATAGTTTCATTCTAAAACAGTGGCCAAAACCCATTGGCCTGTAGATGGAGGAATAGCAAAAATAGGAGGCCTTTGTTGTAAGTTCTTTGAGTTTGCACTGGTCATCAATTGGCCCCTCAGATTTTTGGGCGCTAACAAGGTCTACCACTCTGCTTAATAGAGGAGAGGAGATCGATGTTTGATTGATTCAAAATAGATTATTGGCAATTGTATGCCACAATATTGTGGTTAAAATATCAACCTCCAAAAATATTTTATCCACAATATCGACTGCCAATATTGCTTTACGCTAAGCATAAGTAGTGAAGTATTGGTTTAGTGCTCTTAACTTTACATCTACTTACCTTGGCAATGTAGTGGCAGTCCATATTGTTGATGCAATATTTTAGTTAAGCTATATTGTGACCGTGATATAGCAAACTTACCCCCAACTTATTGACAATGGGAAGCTTATTTCATGATATTTTTGTTGAAGGCAAACTGATTGTGTAACTGAAGGCTGAAGTGTAACAGTGGGGTTGTTCTAAAACACAATAGACTACGTCATTATAGGAAATTGCATAACATTAACTAGTTCCTGGACAGATCCATTTCCAACAGTAGTCCTATAAAACCCACATTTTAGTGAGTTTTAAGAAATGTATACTAGCTGAGTCCTATAGTTCTGTGAATGACATCTATACATGTTGTGCTATCAATTATTAGGAATAGAAGTGGGAACTTATGTCCACCTAATTCAATCAGTATTAGGTGTATACTTCCAGGAGTTTTTGCGTGATTACATCAGTATTATACTTTTCAGCACATTTTATCTAATTTATCCTGATGAAACATTACTGTGTAGGTAATTATTTGTATTATTTTGTAGCATTTGTTTGTGTGTCGAATTAGGAAAGCACTCTGGGCCTCGTTTCCTCAATATTTTGCCTAATTAAATATGACACACCTCTACAAAAGTTAGATCTCTGATTAGAAATCCCAGATTCTAATTCACAAATTTAGGATTACCCAATATTTCCAATCAGTGATTCCATGTGCAAAGGCTGCAGTGTCCTAAAATGGGCATATTCAACAGAAAGGGTAAATATGACCTGCTGTAGAGGTTGTAACTTTGTAGGTAATTACACAATTAGTGTTTGTAAATAAAAATATTTTATTTGGGTGTAAGGAAATAAATTGTGTGAAAACGGAATATTAAAAAGCTATTCCAATGCTCTTCTTAATGAAGCCTCAGTCTGCGGTTTGTCCATTCTGCTGAGGTTTAGGACAATCTGCAGGTGAAACAGACCTAATCATGGAAATCTCTTTCTGTAGTGCTCAGGATTTTTATGAACAGAAAAAAGTCATGAATGTCTGCAAAGCACAAATGTCGTCTATTTAAACTTTCTATGAATTGTTGGGTGAATTGATCCCTACATTCCTGTTGCCTTAGTTATAACGAAGAACTCAGACCATCTAACCCTAAGTTTGCATGGCCAGATGTGGACAGCTAACGAGATATTCTGAGCCATGAACCTGCACCATAGACTCCTCAAAATACAAAGCTAAGAGAAAAACGTATAACATTGGTGAAAAATAATATAATACCACACCAGATAAAACACATTTTGTTGATCTCCAATTGTGTCACTATGAACTGAAAAGAAACTTTTTTATTAAGAGTTTGTTTGACTTTTGTGTATATCACACAGTACCCTTAATGTGTCTTGCTTTTGTAACCTATGAAAAACGTTATTCCTCTTAACACTAAAGCACACTGAGAAGCAAAGTAGACACTTTGGGGCCGAATCCGATTCGGGCCGGAAAACGTTCCGACCGACTCGGTGCGGGATTTTAGTCCGAGCGACTCGGACCGGCGCCGTACGACCCGGGTAGTACGATGAAATGCATGTGAAACCCGACCGACTCGGACGGAATACAAAACGAACGACCGAGCCAGACGGAGACAAGCCATCCGGCCGGAAAATCACTCGAAACGAACCGACCGACACGCTCCCGGATTGAACCCGAACGAAACGTACCCGCGAACTCCGACCCGCGTAGTACGATGCTGTGCGTGCAAAACACGACCAACTCGCACGGAGCTCAAGCCGTACAACCGACACGCATACAAAACCCAGCCGAAGCAACCCAATACTCCGCGACCGACTCGTACGCCGCATATGAAATATAGCTGACACACAGCGGGAACGAGTCGGACAACATCGCACCAGACAACAGCAGCGTCCGACTCGGACACAAGAACGACACCTACATGCACCAAAAGCACCAAGGAAAAAAAGTTTTAAAAAAAGGACCAAACAAGCAACCACGAAGCCAATAAATACTGGGGGGGGGGAAATGGAACAAGGACACACCTCCAACTCCACCTACATAAAGGCCACAAATCCCTACCATGATCCTTTGCAAATTCCATTGACCTGCCAGCAAACAACACCATCACACAGCAACCACAGACATACTCACAGCTCATACATCACACAAGCCACACACCATTACCACACCTACAAATCGCACCCTCACACACACCCAGCTAAACCTACACTCACACACCCCCACTTGCACACACACACACACATCAATCACCACCACCACCACCATGCCCCTAAAGAAGAATCCAAAGTTCCTAGATAGTGAATTGGAAGTCATGGTAGATGAGATCCTCAGGGTAGAGCCACAGTTGTTTGGTACATTGGTACAACAGACCCCCATGTCGCAGAAAACCAAGATGTGGGCGAGGATTGTCGACAGGGTGAACGCACAATCACCATGTTTGCGCACAAAGGAAGACATCCAGAACAGGTGGTATGATGTGCGCAGGAGGGTCCGGGACCTACTTAAAAGGATTACCTCCTCAGCCAGCACACCGGCAGTGGCCCTCCTGCAAAACCAGTATACCTCAGGCCCTGGGAGGAGAAGGTGCGGGCCATCCTACCACCAGTGAGCGTATACGGACTAACAGACATCCCAGAGCCTGGTGAGTACACAACTAATATACACAATATGGTGTGACAATACACACACAGCACTCTCAAAGGGATAGGCAAACCATGCACCCTTAGCAAATACACAGCAACCAAAACATATTCATCCCAAGATGTGAATGCTAGTCAGACAAACACAATACCTGCCATCTCATAGTGATATCTAACTGTGTCATGACATGTACAAACCTAACAACAAATACAGCAAGGCAGTGGCACAAATAGAACCAACAAACACTCTCAGATATTTTGACACCACTAGAACACCACCTCACAGGGAAGATCACTCAAAGGAAGGAATTCTGTGTATGCTGGTGAAGTCAGTGTAGCCAATAGCATGATGGGAGTTGGAGTCATAGATATTGCTCAGCCTCACAATTGGCCCATCAACACCACCCTGAAACATGCTCACATCACAGGGAGTGGAAAAGGACTCACAAGATGGCTGACACTGGGTACTGCTGGGGGAAGCACAAGGCCCTGCTGGGAACTGTGCAACAACCAACAGCAGGACACCACTGACTGACATCCTGAAAGACAACTTGCACTCCCTGCAATGGAAGCACGGTCCATGGTGGGATATCTGGCTGGGTGGGAAGGAGGACTCACAGCTCTGACCATAGTTACAAGCACTTCTCCTCACACACCCCCTCATCACTAACTCCACATAACCCACCCGGGAGAATGCAATGCCTCACATTCTAACTGAAGATCCCACAAAGAACCACCACCCTGGGTCATGCTGTGTGAAGCACAGGGACACTCTTGGGACTTGTAGCCAAACAACCGCAAGGAGAACACTCACAGCCATCCTGTCAGCACAGGCACCCCACCCCACAGGGAAGCAGAGTCAAAAGGAAGGAAGGATGGGCATGCTGGGAAGGGGGGTGGAGGCAATAGCATGATGGGAGTGGTAGTCACAGATATTGGTCACCCTCACAATTGCCCCATCAACACCACCCTGAACCATGCACACATCACAGGGAGTGGAAAAGGACTCACAAGATGGCTGACACTGGGTACTGCTGGGGGAAGCACAAGGCCCTGCTGGGAACTGTGCAACAACCAACAGCAGGACACCACTGACTGACATCCTGAAAGACAACTTGCACTCCCTGCAATGGAAGCACGGTCCATGGTGGGATATCTGGCTGGGTGGGAAGGAGGACTCACAGCTCTGACCACAGTTACAAGCACTTCTCCTCACACACCCCCTCAACACTAACTCCACATAACCCACCTGGGAGAATGCAATGCCTCACATTCTAACTGAAGATCCCACAAAGAACCACCCCCCTGGCTCATGCTGTGTGAAGCACAGGGACACTCTTGGGACTTGTAGCCAAACAACCGCAAGGAGAACACTCAAAGCCATCCTGTCAGCACAGGCACCCCACCCCACAGGGAAGCAGAGTCAAAAGGAAGGAAGGATGGACATGCTGGGAAGGGTGGTGGAGGCAATAGCATGATGGGAGTGGTAGTCACAGATATTGCTCACCCTCACAAGTGGCCCATCAACACCACCCTGAACCATGCACACATCACAGGGAGTGGAAAAGGACTCACAAGATGGCTGACACTGGGAACTGCTGTGGGGAGCACAAGTCCCTGCTGGGAACTGTGCAACAACCAACAACAGGACACCACTGACTGACATCCTGAAAGACAACTTGCACTCCCTGCAATGGAAGCACGTTCCATGGTGGGATATCTGGGCTGGGGGGAGAAGGAGGCCCGGATGGCAACCAAATAGCACCAATGCTGGTCAGGCACACACCTCAACATTCACATTGACATGCCACAGGTTGGCAGGACAATGTGCTACACCAATATCACTCTCTGACTGTCACAATTTAGGAGAATGCTATGTCCAGGCCTGCATCCAGAGGTACAGTCACAACTGTCAGGTGTTTGAACAATTGATGCCTGTAGAAACATACCATACAATCTGTGTCTCTCCCCAAAACAGGTGATGATGGGGACTCTGCAGCAGACCAGGAGGAGTCCCTGTCCCAGGCTCCGGGGGACACTGAGCTCACTGGTGTGGATCAGCCTCTGCACTCCTCGGATGGCGAAGAACTAGCTGGACCCTCCGGTGTCAGTCATCATGCAGCACCAGCAGGACCAACATCTGCACCCCTGCACCCACCCCTCCAACAACTGGCAACACACCGGCCACCCTGCCAACACGGACACACCAAGGACCACAGGTGACAACAGCGCAGGGACCCAGGCCCAAACTGGAGCTGCTGACAACGAGCTCACGAACAACACCCAAGTGGGCACACGGTCACCTGTGCGTGCCACCGCAGGTCCCGCACGTGTCGCCAGGGGTGGTGGGAGGGTGGTAGACACAGGTCGCTCTTTGCAGAGGGGTCGGGACTGCATGATGACCCACAACTGGCACGCATCGCGGATGCGTACCAGACTAGCACCGGAGAGGTCAGCCAGGTAGTGGGGATCCTCAAGGACATACAACAGCAGCAGGCTGCCCATCATGCCCGCTTGGACTCCCACATGTCCCGTGTCGAGACACACATGTCACGTGTCGAGACACACATGTCACATGTCGATACACACATGTCTGGCATAGAGTCCAAGTGGGACACATTGGAACAACTAACAGCGGTGCATAGGGACATACTGACATGCCTCCGCCAGATTAGCACCAACATGGCCTCACCTCCCTGTGTGCCCACAACATCTGCTGCTGAAACAACTGCAAATGCCACAGGGAGGGCGGAGGACTCTGGCGGAGAGTCCCCTGCACCGCGGCAGCCTGCACCTGAGGGTCCCCCAAGAAGAGGGGCCATCCGAGGAGGCCAAACTGAGAGGCCGATGGCCAGCTACATCCCCCAGGAAGCCAACACCTATTCTGGAACTTTTCCTCTGTGTGCAAACTGCACGCCCTGTCGAAGGCAACCCAACTTGCCCACATGACATGGGGAGCTCTAGTTGTCCAAATTCATCAGATGACTGTGGACTTTACTCTGGACATTTCAGCTACCAAGACTTCCAAATCACATGGGAACTTTGGATTCCAATTTCTATGTACAGCACCCACCATCCTGTGCACCATCCCCACACCTTTTGTAAATAAACTCACCAATACACCATATCTGCCTCTGTTGTGATTCCAACGTGGTGTCTGTCATGGAGATGGTGATCAGAAAAATTACACTGTGCATGCTAACTGCTACAGCAACTCCAACACCGTCATGTCAGTCATGGCGACGTGACACATATGAGGGAGACACACCACTAGGGCCACACAACACTTACACACCAGGGCCATCAGACTCATCCCCTACACTGATGTTGCCAGGAAATACAGTGCAATGCACAGACACCACACCTATTCACAGTCTGTGTCAACTAGACTACAGGTGCAGTAAGCAAATGTCACTCAGATGTGTGACTACAGACAACGCACATCCCAAAGTGAAGCACAGGTTTATTACATATTTGCAACATGTTGTTTCCACTACAAATGCAAGCTAATCCCACCTGGCTGTGGCCACAAAGTCAAACAATGCAGAAGATAGAAAGTCCAGGGGTGTGTGGCACATCACCTGTAGGTAAACAACTGCTGCCACCTTGGAAGTTGAATCATGGATTCGGGGGATCCAAGTTGATCAAACAACTCCGGCAGCACCCTGTGAAGGACAGACATGACACACAGTCAGAACCACTGAAGAACAGCACAGAACGGCAATACTCATGTCTAATACCTGTCACAAGATAACTACACAAAAGCAAGTTAGCAGGTCAACACTGTTGGGCAGTACAGACCACCTGCAAGTACACATTCCTGCACGCATCCAGTCAAGTTGCACATGGCCACACTCAAACAGCACCAGAGCACCACACACACATATCATGCAAATCAAAATCATTGACATCACAACCCTCTGGATACTCGCATTCAGCTGAAGAAGTTGGTGATGAGCTGTGTGCGGACATCACCATCATCATCATCATCATCACTGGCATTGTGGCCCAGGCCAGGATCCTCCACAGGTGGCGGATGTTGGTCATCGTCATCCAGGATGAGAGGCAACTCCTTCCGCACTGCCAGGTTGTGTAGCATGCAGCAGACGATGACAATCTTGCACACCTTTGCTGGGGCATATGGGAGGGACCCTCCTGTCTTGTCCAGGCAGCGGAAGCGGCTCTTCAGGAGACCAAAGGTCCGCTCAATCACCCTCCTCGTCCGACCATGTGCCTCATTGTAGCGCATCTGGGCTGGTGTCACAGGGTTCCTGAGGGGTGTCAGCAACCACGGCATGTTGGGGTATCCCGAGTCACCTACAGACAGACAATTGCACATTAGCCGATTTGAAAAAGTGTGCGGAAAGCAACATAGCAGAACACACACAATGGTACAAAGTCAGTACACACCGACAAGCCAGGCACGCTGGTTCTGCATCTGTGACATCATCCTCGGGATGCGATTACTCCTCATCACGTAGGCATCGTGTGCCGACCCGGGGAAACGGGCACACACATGTGTGATGGTAATATCTGCAAGACATACCACCAGAGCATTTATAGAATGGTAATGTTTACGGTTCCTGTATGCCTGCTCATGTGCCTGTGGTGGTACCAAAGCCACATGTGTCCCATCAATGGAGCCAATGACATGTGGCATCCTCCCCAGGGCATAGAAGTCACTCTTGACGTCAGTGAGTCGTTGACGTGGTGGGAAATAGATGTACTGGTTAAGGCATCTCAACATTGCCACCAAAACATCGCGTAGCACATGGCTGAACATAGTCTGTGACATACCACCAGTAGTTGCCACAGTGTGTTGAAAGGTACCGGTGGCAAAAAAGTGTAGGGCTGCCATCACCTTCACCTTGGGGGTCAGCGCTGTAGGATACGGCTGGCCAGGCTACAAATGTGGGTCCAACCGCACTGCCAAATACTCAATCAGCTGCCTGGTGAAGCGGTACCGTCGGATGCTGTCACGTTCCACCATCGTTGCCAGGTCTGGGAATGGTCTATGGACAGCAGGAGCTCTGCAGTGCAGAGGTGAAGAAAGCAAGATTGCCAGTCACCCCACATATGTTCCGTTCACCATACTCAATTTCACATGATACATCATTACCAAACACAAGTACTTGATGTGTGTCTCGTTCTGTTTGGACATATATGGCACCTACATGGACATCATCCAACATCTCTGTTCAACAAGTGTGGACAACAGGTCCCAGGGTGTGCAATGTGAATCCATTTGGATGTGTCACAGTACCCATTTACTGCTCTCACATTCCACACACATACCACAGTGACATGTCTGGACAGATGTGCCACAGGCATCACAACTCATTGACAGGTAGATTCCCAGGGACCCTGTCTTGCCACATGGACACTGGCATGACATGGCGTATCATGTACACGTCAGAAAAACAAACATGACACCCACAGGTGGTGGCCCCTGTAGCCTCTGCAGGACAGACATGGACGTCTGTGACACACACACACAACATCTAAGTCCATGCACAAACAACGTGGATGTGGATACTGTCTCCCATTGTGCACATGGAGTCAGACATGTGAAACACAACATGCACACAGACGGCGGAGGGACATGACTATTGTGGCAATGGGCCATCCTGTGACGTACATGCCTTCCCACGTGAGCCTGGGGGTATGTGACATGTCATACACATACACAACCTGGAAATGTGACCATGCCACATGCTCCAAAATGAACATTTGCACATCACAGTGGTCATGTGCACAACACACAAAGGACCCTGTCCCCATGAACACGTGCACAGCCTGGGTGTGTCTGCCCCCAAGTGCCACCCCAAAAACAACATGTACACCCCCATACACAGATAATGTTATGCTGCCACACATGCCTTAGATACAGTGTGGACTGGGTGTGGTGTAGTAGGTGTGCCCCTGAGTCCCTGGAAAGTATATGTGGCTGGCATAGGTTCACCAGTGACCAGCATGGTGACATATGCGTGTGGCCTGTCCAGGGACGCATTGTACAGCAATGGTCCGATCGGTGTGCCCGCACGGACCATTGCATTGAATGTAAGCGGGTACGCGTTGTACAGCAATGGTCCGATCGGTGTGCCCGCACGGACCATTGCATTGAATGTGAGCGGGTACGCGTTGTATCGCGGGTACGCATTGTACATCAATGGTCCGATCGGTGTGCCCGCACGGACCATTTCATTGAATGTGAGCGGGTACGCGTTGTACAGCAATGGTCCGATCGGTGTGCCCGCACGGACCATTGCATTGAATGTGAGCGGGTACGTGTTGTATCGCGGGTACGCGTTGTACAGCAATGGTCCGATCGGTGCGCACGCATTGGCTGGGGCCTGGCATGGCAACGGACGCGTTTTTGAAGCTTCAACGAGTCTGATGCAGTGAATTCAGTTGGCCAGCCACAACAATGTTGCAAATTCATGTGTGTCATGAAGTTTAATTTTTGAAGGATGCTGTGGGCGTGTCTTGGTGCTGCAATTCCATGGATTGGTCAGATTCATAAGATGCATACGACTTGGACCTATCACTTTGGACACATGGCACAGTATCTGCCTCTGCAGCACACATATAATGCTGGCTGTTCCCCTGAGGGCTCACTTGCCTGCACTACATGCTCCAGGACGACATCTGCCACTACACTGCTGCTGTCTCTGCATCCTCTTTCTACTGCAATGGCACGTACTGTGGAGAGAGCCCCAGCCTTCAGCCATGAGGAGAACCAGGCCCTGCTGGACAACCTCCTTCCACAGTACAGCAAGCTGTATGGGACACCAGGGGAGCAGGTGAGTGTGCTGTCCACTGCCTTACTAATTGTGCATGTTGTATGACTAGCAGGATTTACAGTGTGCACACCACTGGCTAGCATGCTCACTGAGTAGTTCGCACCCCCAAAGTGTGTAGTCACATGCACTGAACAGGTACAGTGGAGTAACAGTGCATTCAAACAAGGTTCACTTCCCATGCAATGATACCATGTAGTAACTGCTGGCAAACTGTCCATAGCCCTCGTTGCACTGCCTGTGTACATCATATGCCCCTGTGATTGAGACATGTATTTCCAAATGTGTGATGCACGGATATGTTGCATGTGTAGTAATGGCCTTTTCACTTTGTCATCCTCACAGGTTGATGCCCATCAGAAGCAGGATATCTGGCTGGCCATCGTCCGGGCAGTCAGATCCGTGGGGGTCTACAAGCGCCGGATCCGCAACTGCCAGAAGAGGTGGCAGGACCTTCGGGCTGGACCCGGAGGATCGCAAGGGTCCAGCTGAAGCTGTCGCCTCCTCGCAGGAGGGGTGGACACCGGACCCTGACCCCCCACATGCTCCAGATCCTGCCGGTGGTCTTCCCGGAGCTGGATGGGCAGCTGAAGGCCAGACAGCAGCAAGGAGGGGGTGAGTCAAAGACTGCACTGTGAACTCTGTCTAACATGCTATGTGCCCTCCTCTGGCGTGGTTAAACTTCCCCAGTACATCAGTCTTGTTGTCCAGTACCCATGTCCCTCTATTGTGACATGGCCACTACCCATCTGATAGGCCGGTGTGCTCCTTTTGCTCAGGATAATTGTGTCACTCAGGTACAGGGTCCTTGCATTTTGCTCTGCTCAAGGTGGGTGACAGCTTTTGTTCCCGTGATATTGTGTTAGCCTTCATGGGTGGGTCAATTGCTCACACAATGCCTGAGTCGTGCAATGTAGTCTGGGTGTAACTTTGATATGTGATCCACTTGCAGATCAGAATCACCACATGTCCCTGGGGTATTTGCCACACCCCCATGCTGCGGGTGGGTACAATGTTTGGGCCTCAGGAGTATGTATGTCAAGTGTGTCACACATGCTTAGCCACCTGCCTACTGACCAGGGCTCATCCATTTTGCAGGTGGAGCCGGACAGTCATGCCTACTCCAGGGCATACAATACACTCTGTACTCCCACTCCCGTGTATCAGCTGGCATGCTGTGCTCAGTGAAATGTTCCCTCAGGTGTCTGCCTCTGTGTCGTTGTGCTGTGACTACCTTGTCGGGACTCTTGTGATGTTTATCGGTTAGGGGTCAGCATGCCATCTGCTATTGGACCATGTGAGACAAGACTTCTGTGACTGTGTTTGATCACATGACTGTGCAGACAGGTGTATGCCACTGTGACTTTCAGGCTGCTGTTTTTCATTCACAGCACACTGTGAGGTGCTCACGTTCAGAGAGTTGTGTTTCATGTCCCCCATATGTACAATTGGTATGACGTGGACAAATAGTAGTTCAGATGATGTGGTTTTTGGGGGATGGACATGTGCACTTGTCAGTTACATAACTTGCATTCCCCATGTCCTAGGATTGTGACACAGTGCAGACTGTTGTTGGCTGGCTGCCATGGCCATGTGACTGGAGACAGTGATGTATGACTTTGCACGCATGCCTGTGTCATGGCATTAAACTTCCTAAGACTGATCCTGCAGGGGAGTGACATGTGCAACATGCACCCCATTGTGGCATTGACTATCCGGACATGGGTGCATCATGGTGTCTGGTGCTGGTATGCATCACATGCATTTCTATTAAGACTCTGGCCATCCCTTCATCCGGACACCTGCACTGACTCAGTGGCAAGAGATGTGTTGTGTGCATGTTCACATACTGCACCGTGTTCCCTGCAATGTCCAACAACTGTGTAGGTGGTGCATGTGTCCACACTGGGGTCTAACCATCAGACAGGCACCAGACAGATGTGTGCAAGTGCAGGAGGGGTGTGAGTCCCATGGTTGACCATCAGACTGACAATTGGCTTCCCGAATCTGTGTGAGGACTTTAGGCAATGTTCAACTAAAGATGCCAGGGCTTGCTCTGTGATGTGCTGTATTTACTGTGGTGTGTGCGGTCAGTGCAGGTGACTGATGTTTGTCTGTTTCCCTAATTGTTTGCAGATACATCCACGGCCACAGGAGGGGACAGCTCCACGGACTGCAGTGGGGACCCAGTCCACTTCATCAGACCAGCCCACTGCAGTGGTTGCACCACCCACACCAACTGACTTGTGTAGCACGGTGGTGCTGGCCCCCGCTGAGTCAGCCAGCTCCACTGCAGTTGCCGGTGACACTCCTGCACCCACCACCCCTTCACTCCCTCACTCTGCCATCCCCTGATCCTGTCCCTGCGGTGCCTGGCCTGCCCCTTGTATGCCCCTCCAAGGGGGATGTCCCCTGTCCCTACCAGTGCAGGCAAGCAATGTATGACCAGTTGAGACTTATCACCCTGTTGGGACTGTGTTTTTGGACTGGCCATTGGCCTTAGTTTCTTTTGGAATTCGGACTTTGCTACTCCATTTGCTGAATAAAGCCTCCTTTTGTTTAATTGTGGTATTTCTTTTGATGTACATGATGTAGATGAGTAGCATCCTGCATTTGCAGTTGTAATAGTGTTCAGATCAGGAAAATGAAGTGTTGCTGTGATGGACTCCATGTCGTCCATGGGATATGTGTCCTGTTGTTGTGTGGATCTATGGCATCCTTTGCTGCAGTCTGAGGGTGTGATGTTCAGCATTTGACACAGGGATGTACGTTTAGCATTCGTAAATGAACATATTTGTCTTACACTGATGCACATCTGGTGGGCTTACCAATGTTCAATGTTCCAATTTCCCTGACTGTGTGCCCATCTCCACTGGACATGCAGTTTTGCACATCAATGTTGAAGGACTCATCTGTGTATACAGTACAACTGGATTGCCACGTGTTTTGGGTGTATGCAGATGACTGACGTGACACTCCCGTACCCAGGCTGATGTGAGCAGAGGCTTCTTTGTGTTGTAGTTGTTGACTCACTGACGGAGTGTCCTGCTGACATGTTTGAGTCGTGCACAGACAAGGTTTGGCACAGCGGACCTTCCACAGGAGTGGAGTGCCCTCATGGCAGTGTGTATTCTGGTGACATTGCGTGTGCCCGTGTTGTGTGTTGTGTGAGCATGTCTGTGCATGTTCCCATCCCTTTTCATACACAGGCTGTGTCCCTAGGGATGTTCATGTTTGTGATGCATGCAGAGTTGGTATGTGTTCATCCAGCATCTTGGACCTGGTTTCTCCGTGATGTGGGTGCATGGCAAACTAATGTTCATGAGGTTCTCATCCCAGATTGTCTTTGTTGTCAGGGCTGGGGATGTGGGCAAACGCTGATGGGACACATTCAGGATTCCCCTTGGCACTTGTTGTTTACACAAGTAATGTTATTTAGTGTTTGTGTATGCTTTCAGTGATTGTGACACGTAGTGTGTGTGACTGCTGCCACTCCTCAGGGTCAGAGCTGCAATGTTGGAAGTTGTGTACGTGTGTTCTTTGTGTGTCACCTTGGCTTCTTCGTTGGTGTGTGACTATGGCCAGGATCCCATTGTTTGTTGTGGATTTCACATCATGCGCATGTACGGCGTACTGTGCTGTGTGTCAGACATAGACGGGTCATGTTGAGTGGGCATGTGTGATGGGTTTCTGCACCTTAGTTCCCCCACCACCCCTGGGATTGTCATGGGTGCATGTGCAATGTCACCAGTCCATGTGAGCTTCACTGCTGCACATTGGTGGAGATCAGGGTGTGTGGTGTTGAGTGTGCAAATGTGAGTTGTTGCACGGCTAGACCCCTACCTCCATATTGTCCTTGGCTGGCAGGCCGTGCTGATTGATTGGAGCTTGTGTAGGTGTGATGGTAGTTTGTTGCTCAGGACACATGGCTGTGGTTAACAGTGTGAACGACATCTACCTTTGTCATCACAGTGGAATTGTCATGCAGGCTACTGTCAGCACAATGTGGGGTCCCTGGGGGTAGTGCTGTGGTGGGTCTGACTCTTGCTGTGTTAGTTGCTGTTCCTACAAGCTTGTGTGACATGTGTAATTTAGGCTCCCTCTCATCCAACAATGCCAGATTGCCCACATAGGGGAATCCAATCCATGAGTTACTTGTGTGTGGCACTGTATACACATCTGTGTAATTGGGATTCAGGCCTCCTCATGTGTTGTGTGGTTGCCTGGGGACAGTGGCACACCCCCCCATCACCTGTTGTGTTTGATATGCAGTGTGAGTCTGCCTGTTTGTGTTAGTGCATTTGCATCACTGCATTGGCATTTCTGTAGTGTGCCATTGGCTGTATGTAGTTTGGTGGTTTTCCCCTGCTCTCCCTGGGACTCCTAGGTCATCAGTCAGCAAAATGATCATGGTTTGTATCTCCCATTGCTGCCATGGTATGGTATTTGTTCACCTGACATCGACAGTCTCCACAGGATATCAACATTTGTGTGTCCATTGGTGCAGAAATGTGGCTCAGCATCATGATGGTCACCTCTGTCATTGTGTTAGTGGCTGATGTTGACAATGTGGTCCCCCATGTGTGATGTTTGTATGCACATGGCCAAAACGATGTTTCTGTGACATTGCACTGTTAGCCTCGCCCAATCTATGTTGCAATGGGACACAAGCACTACTATGCCACAGATGTTTTAGTTGTTGTGTGACCAGGATTCATCCATACAGTTTGTCTTTGGCAGCTTTTACCATGCCTACACTTACCTTATGATCACCGTGGTGATGGTGCTTTAGGCCCCATTGCCACACTGATCAAAAGGTGCTTCAGCCATGGATCAAAAGGTGCTTCAGCCATGGACCCCACATTTACCTTTTGGTGACTGTGGTGATGGGGCTTTAGGCCCCATTGCCACACTGATCAAAAGGTGCATCAGCCATGGACCCCACACTTACCTTTTGGTGACTGTGGTGATGGGGCTTTAGGCCCCATTGCCACACTGATCAAAAGGTGCATCAGCCATGGACCCCACACTTACCTTTTGGTGACTGTGGTGATGGGGCTTTAGGCTCCATTGCCACACTGATCAAGGTGCATCAGCCATGGACCCCACGCTTACCTTTTGGTGACTGTGGTGATGGGGCTTTAGGCCCCATTGCCACACTGATCAAAGGTGCATCAGCCATGGACCCCACGCTTACCTTTTGGTGACTGTGGTGATGGGGCTTTAGGCCCCATTGCCACACTGATCAAAAGGTGCATCAGCCATGGACCCCACGCTTACCTTTTGGTGACTGTGGTGATGTGGCTTTAGGCCCCATTGCCACAGTGGCCATGGTCGGCTTGTATTGTGGAGGCCACACACATTTATGTGTGACACATGTGATAGTGGGTCACATTGTATGTTCATTGTCATGTTCAGTGTTGTAGGCATTTGACATAGACTACACACGCTTGTCATGTTGTTTGGGTGGATGTAATTTTCTGTAATTCCTTATGTGGGAGTATGCTGGTTGTGTCATGCATTACCCGTCCTATGAGTAGGGGTGGTGGTAGTGGCAGGCATCCAGCCCCCCATGAGTGGGGATGGTAGTAGTGATAGGCATCCAGCCCCCCATGAGTGGGGATGGTAGTAGTGATAGGCATCCAGCCCCCCATGAGTGGGGATGGTAGTAGTGATAGGCATCCAGCCCCCCATGAGTGGGGATGGTAGTAGTGATGGGCATCCAGCTCCCCTGAGTGGGGATGGTAGTAGTGGCAGGCATCCAGCCCCCATGAGTGGGGATGGTAGTAGTGATAGGCATCCAGCCCCCATGAGTGGGGATGGTAGTAGTGATAGGCATCCAGCCCCCATGAGTGGGGATGGTAGTAGTGATAGGCATCCAGCCCCCATGAGTGGGGATGGTAGTAGTGATGGGCATCCAGGCCCCCTGAGTAGGGGTGGTGGTAGTGAAGGGCATTCAGGCCCCCCTGAGTAGGGGTGGTGGTAGTGATAGGCATCCAGCCCCCCATGAGTAGGGATGGTAGTAGTGATGGGCATCCAGGCCCCCTGAGTAGGGGTGGTGGTAGTGATAGGCATCCAGCCCCCATGAGTGGGGATGGTAGTAGTGATAGGCATCCAGCCCCCATGAGTGGGGATGGTAGTAGTGATAGGCATCCAGCCCCCCATGAGTGGGGATGGTAGTAGTGATAGGCATCCAGCCCCCCATGAGTGGGGATGGTAGTAGTGGCAGGCATCCATCCCCCCATGAGTGGGGATGGTAGTAGTGGCAGGCATCCAGCCCCCCATGAGTGGTGATGGTAGTAGTGATGGGCATCCAGGCCCCCCTGAGTTGGGGTGGTGGTAGTGATGGGCATCCAGGCCCCCTGAGTAGGGGTGGTGGTAGTGATAGGCATCCAGCCCCCATGAGTAGGGGTGGTGGTAGTGGCAGGCATCCAGCCCCCATGAGTGGGGATGGTAGTAGTGATGGGCATCCAGCCCCCTGAGTGGGGATGGTAGTAGTGGCAGGCATCCAGCCCCCATGAGTGGGGATGGTAGTAGTGATAGGCATCCAGCCCCCATGAGTGGGGATGGTAGTAGTGGCAGGCATCCAGCCCCCATGAGTGGGGATGGTAGTAGTGATAGGCATGCAGGCCCCCTGAGTAGGGGTGGTGGTAGTGAGAGGCATCCAGCCCCCCATGAGTGGGGATGGTAGTAGTGATAGGCGTCCAGCCCCCCATGAGTGGGGATGGTAGTAGTGATGTGCATCAAGCCCCCCCGAGTGGGGATGGTAGTAGTGGCAGGCATCCAGCCCCCCATGAGTGGGGATGGTAGTAGTGATGGGCATCCAGGCCCCCCTGAGTGGGGATGGTAGTAGTGGCAGGCATCCAGCCCCCCATGAGTGGGGATGGTAGTAGTCATGGGCATCCAGGCCCCCCTGAGTAGGGGTGGTGGTAGTGATGGGCATCCAGGCCCCCCTGAGTAGGGGTGGTGGTAGTGATAGGCATCCAGCCCCCCATGAGTAGGGGTGGTGGTAGTGGCAGGCATCCAGCCCCCCATTAGTGGGGATGGTAGTAGTGATGGGCATCCAGGCCCCCCTGAATAGGGGTGGTGGTAGTGATAGGCATCCAGCCCCCCATGAGTGGGGATGGTAGTAGTGATGGGCATCCAGCCCCCCATGAGTGGGGATGGTAGTAGTGATAGGCATGCAGGCCCCCCTGAGTAGGGGTGGTGGTAGCGGCAGGCATCCAGGCCCCTATGGGTGTGTATGGCATTGGTGATGCCCATCCCACCCCTATGATTGTGCTGTTGCTAGTGTACGTCATTTGTGCATCCCTATGTGTGTGTGACATATTTTGGGTATGTGTAGTTAGTTTGTATTGTTGGTGTTTGACTTACCGTCTGCGCCGTACGCGTCCGAACCGGTCCCGGTAATAGATGTAGAGTATAGGTAGTACCTGCGCGATGGGATTCATGGTTGGGTCGTCTCGTTCGGGTTTCACGAGTGTTTGACTCGTACTCGTCGCTGGCTTGTTCGTCTCATAGCCGTGGATCTTCTTGTGGCGCGAATCGGAGCTTATGTGCGGCTCTCCCGGATGCTCAAACGTGCCGAACGTAGCGACGAGTTCAGCGCGTACGGAAGACGCATCGTACTAGTCCGGCCGGAAGGTGCTGTGTATTTGCTTCCGTGCGACTCGATTCGGCGTTTACGGATCCGGCTCGGGCAGAGAACAGGAGCTGGATTGGGTAAGTACGGCTCGCTCGGAATCTGGGCTGTACTTATGCGCATCGTACTTGTTCGTTCGGACGGGTGTTCGAGTCGGTCGGAAAACACGCGTTCGGCTGGTATTTTTTCCGGACGAATACTGTTAGGTATGCTTCCGGCCGACATCGGAATCGACCGATTTGTGCTTCTCAAAATGCTGATACCCCTCTGGTAATGTGTGTAAAGTAGAAAGAGATTAAGGAAAGTAAGCCAAAGTAGTGAACAGCGTCACAAAAACACAGTCAGCAGTAGGAATGAAAGCTATGACACAGTTACAGAAATACACACCCTGTTTTCCAGATGAGTGGTAGGAGGCAGTTGTAATAATTTAAACTAAGGGGATTATTTATGAGATGCTTGCGCCGCCAGAGCATCTCTTTTTTTCATGGTCAGGCGGCGCAAGCCTCTCTATCATATCTGTGAGGCAACGCAAAGCCCCCCTGCGTGGCTTTGCATGGCCTCATAGATATGGAGTAAGACAAAGCAGTGCAAGTCGTTACCTTGTCTTGCTCTGCATCAAGGAGGCATTCCATGGGCGTTGTGGTGGGTTTTTCCATGCAACACCCATAGATTTTGATGCTGCCCCAGATTTACTTAATCATATAAACCTGGGGCAGCACCAAAACCTTATGCCTCCCCGGAGCATGTGTAACAAGGAGAAATATTTTTATTTCTCCTTGTTTTTTCCTCTTTCCATGTGTGCTGTATTCTGCAGCACAGATAAAAAGAGAAAAACACCTCCCGGGATTGATTTTGTGCAGGAAGGTTACCCTTCCTGCCCAAAAACAACCCTGCCTTCAACAGAGGCATCCTTGCACCAAAAAGCAGTCTTGCACCCTGGTGCAAGGGTGACACATTAGCGCTATGCAGCAAATTTTGCACCAGCACTGGGGGAAAAGACAGGAATGCACCGTATTTCACAAATACGGTGCATTCCTGCCCTTTCACATTGGCGTAGGGGAGCACTGCAAGAAGACTTGCGGTGCTCCCCTACGCCAATTCCTCATAAATGAGGCCATTAGTTTTAAATTATACATAGCATATTAGGGTCTCAGTTCGTCAACTGGAAAAAGATACCATCTTTCGTGACACAATGATCACCTTCACCCAGATTACTCCTATCAGACCCCCAACAAGGACAGAAAGAGCAACCCTCACTGTAATAAGGGTGCCTGCATTGGTGCTTGACAGCCACAAGTGCACTGGCGAAGAGGGAGAGCAGGAATGTGCATCTTAATAGATATGGTGCATTCCTGCCTTCACTATTTGAGGCAGCGAGGCAGATTGTCTTGCTGTGTTCTGTTACACCAGATATTATTAAATCTGCCTCACAGTGCACTCTACAAGCCATTGCATGATTGTAGGAAATACACCAAGCTGCGTAAGTGGGACAGAGTATACAGTCTTCATATGGGATGTCACTGAAATCACATTCTGCATGATCAAGTTTAAGACTATTCTCCAGAAATATGCAGAAGATATAACGTGTAACAAAAAAATGAATCGTTTAATCCAAGTCAATATTAAATCAATCAAAAAAATTAAACAAAACCTAAAGAAGTGGTTATTATGCTAAAACTGACATTTATAAAGAAATGTTCAGCATTTCTAAAGAAAAAAGAAATTTCATAGCCATTTAACAGAAGTCAATACGAAACAGGTGTCAGTTTCCGAAAACATGTAAGTGTCCCCTTTCAAATTAAATTTAATAGAAAATTCGGTTTTTGTTGACCCCTGAGTTCATGATATTTGATTGAGCTAGTATAATCAAAATGCCTTTCTCTTTTTTTACAGCATATAACTAAGGGCTAGATGTACAAAGCTTTTTTGCTGTCACAAACAGCCAGATTTGCAGAATCCGTGCATATGCGACTGCAAAAATGCTTTTGTAATGTACAAACACCAAATTGCGATTCGGTAAATTGTTACCAATCACAGTTTGAGTTTGCATACAAAAACAGAATCGCTATTTGGAAAGGACGCATTTATGACATCCCTTCAAAATAGGGAATCTGAATGGTAAGTACCAATGTTTTGCAACCAACACTCAGTCACAAAACATTTGCACTATACCACCAATTAATAGCTGCTGGTAATCCATTTGCTGCATCGCATTTGCTGATGCAGCACGCGCAACGAAATTCGTTTTAGTAATTTCATTGTCTACTTACCTGCATTCATCCCTATTCCAGTGTTTACTACCCCCCACCCTGCCCCTCCCCCGCCCCGCGTCACCGCCCGGCAAGCACGCCCTGCACGGGCCGCTACTGGCAGGGCCCTGTGCCCCAAACCTCACCATTATTTTGTACACCTCCTGGAGCTGCTGTCCCAAGTGTAGATCTATATCCAGAGATCCAGAAAAAGACTTGATTCTGTGACTGTGAAAGTGCATCTTTTTTTCCCTCGGTCACAGATAAAACTGCCTGTTGCAGCCTGTCATCCTGGAGCCCTGTCTGAACAGTGCCCTAATATTTGTTTTCTGCCTTCATCCTCTGTGTGGGAAATCTCACTGCTGTCAATCTTTTACCTATTTTGCCCCTCCTTGCCATGCCATACAGCCCCTCTTTGCCCTCCGCTATCACCTCAAATAGCACTGACAATCCATTATATTTTTTTATTAGAACATAGCACAGTTACATCATTATCACCATGAACAGTTGTCAAACTGGAAAGAAGTCATGGTGCCAGTACAGCATAGAATACCAACTCACACAGTGATGCTGTAATAAACCAACTGTTATCGAGGAACACTTGTGATTAGGAAAAATTAGGCTACAGATGTTCCATTTTTTAAAATAAGCTCTGGAAGGAGAGTTCAGAATTGATCTGCTGCTACTAACCAGCCATTCAAGCCACTGCCTGAGGCTTCATTTGTGTCCCCCCCATTTGAAATACCTAGTGCAGCTGCTATGCTGGGCTCCAATCATCTCTATCTCTTGTCTGTCTCCTTGTTCTGCATCACACTGGTGGGTGAAAACTGCTAACCCTCCTCGCCTGTTGTGCATGGGGCTGAGTCAGCTTTAGCAAAGGGGAGATGACATTTTCCCTCACTGGGACCCAGGTTCCAGTTCTGGCATTCACCCAGGCACCAAACTCAAATTTCTGCCGGTTCAAAATCTGGCTCTTTTTCCTCCTGCAGCAGTCTCATCTGCCCTTTCAAATGTCAATGTGGCCCTCTCTTACTCGTCCATTTCAGGACTCCACAACTATGTTATCCATGTCTGAGGGAGGCCCAGTCACAGGGATTATCCTCTGAGATGGTTGCCTTTAGCTGCTCCTAACTTGGAGCCCACTCAGTCATGCCCCCCATCCTACTCCTGCCCCAGTAGCCGCTTTTCATTGTTTTCATTTACTAGGCCCCAAAAGGACTCTGAACAGCTGCCAATGCAGTGATTGAGAAAATGATAAATGCTGCTGTTATTAAATGTTGCATTTAGAATTTCACAGCAATTTCTGGCAAAAATATAGTAGGCTAGTTGTAGCTGATGCTTCCTGTGGCTGACGCTTTGGTGCCTCAAGCAATGCATGTTTACTACTGTGTTCAGAATTCATTGAGGCAATAGCAGAACAAGAAAGCTAACAAGGCTCCCTCCCACAATATTCTTTACTTCCTGTAGTGTCCACTCTTTGCTCTTTTAACAACAACATAAATGGAGTGATTATCAAATGCTATGGGCAAGACAAGTCTCCTGATGATGTCATCTGTTATTAAGGGTGCGTGATGTCATCTCTGCTACTGCTACAACAAACAGGTGATAGAGGGAATGCTTGAATTCATCTCAGCCACTGGCAATTGCTCGGGCCGTTTCCCAATCCATTGATTTTCACCCATCGTGTAACCTCAGTTTGGACCCAGCCATATGCAAATCAGACTTGTCCCTGCTCTTCATGGGAACAGTGCAGCCCGAACTACCAAGCCAGGTCCTCCCTGAACTGGAATAAAAGCAACCTAGGACTGGTTTCATCCTGATAAGGGCTTATCAGCCAGGTGTAGCTTGATTCCAGTGGCACAGTGAGTACCGGACCCACGTCTGGGCATACCTATTGCACTTGGGGTATCAACTGTAACAACAAGGTGATGGATGGAATGCTTGAATTAATCTCAGCCACTGGCAATCGCTCGGGCAGAATCCCAAGTCATCATTTTTCATCCACCATGCAACCTTAGTTTGGACCCAGCCACATGCAATTCGGCCTTGGCCCTGCTCCTCATGGGAATAGTCCAGCCCAGAATGCAAAGCCAGGTTCTCCCTGAACCAGAATACAAGGAACCTAGGACCAGTTTGTTCCTGATAAGGGCTCATCAGCCAGATATAGATTGATTTCAGTGGCACAGTCAGCTTGGAACACAGATCTGGGCATGCAAGTTGCACTTAGGGGATCAACTGCAACAACAAGGTGATGGATGCAACAATTGAATTAATCTCAGCCACTGGCAATGACTTGGGCTGCATTCAAATCCATTGTTGTTTGCCCACCATGCCACCTCAGTTTGGACCCAGCCATATGCAAATAATCCTTGACACTGCTTCTTATGGAAACAGTCCAGCCTGAACTGTCAAGCCAGGTCCTTCCTGCAGCGGAATGCAGTCTAGGACTGGGTTCGCCCTGATATGGGCTCATCAGCCAGATATAGCTTGATTTCAGGGACAAGACTGATTTGCATATGGCTGGGTCCAAACTGAGGTGGCATGATGGACAAAAAACGATGGATTGGGATGTGGCCACAAGTGAGATTAATTCCATCCATTACCTTGTTGTTTTTACCTCTGCTACCTTTGGCATATTGTGAACCAATGTCCTTAATGCTTGTATAATATTTCTAGTGGAAATGTTCTGCGTTTATCACCATAGTGCTCATGCTGCTTTAAGTCCTGGAATTTTTGCTGCATTGTTCTGTCACTTATCACACTAGAGTATTTAAGAACATCTCGGCCACATTACTGATGCAAACTAGTTTTTACGTGACATCATGTTATTGCATGTTGTTAATAAATTCAATATGATCATTTTGCAAAAATAGCATTTTTTTCTTGTTGTTTTGGACAATACAGCTTGTTCTGTGCGTACTATTTGCTCGAAATGTCAACACTCAAGTAATGACTTTAGTCAGTGCAGTACACTCAATGTCTGCTCATTTCTTAGGCCTATTGACTTTTAAAGTAGTTTTCCTAGTGGGAGAAAGCAAGCTTGCACTGCAGTTTTATTGCATGGCATTTTGGAGATAAGTGGGGAATTTCAGCTTGCACAGCTGCCAATCTGTCACTTTTCATAAGCACTTATAACACATTTCTCTACATAAAGAAAAACTGCCACACACATTTCCGTACTGTGCGTTCTTAGCTAAAATTGACTTTGCAATCTTTAAAATGAAAGGAACGAGGGATTTAAACTGCTCCTCGTTTTGGAATTCTACAAACATCTTAATGTTAATTTATACTGCATTCGCTATGAAATATGCAGGTATTAATACCAAAGGCTGGAAGGAATGTGAGTATTTAATTATTCTGATGTTTAAATTCTAGATTTTCGTTTTGCAATTCCTATACCATATTGAAAGGGCAGTTTTAAACAAGCAATGCAAATGGTGGGTGATTTCATTATTGAACGTGCTGGATCAATGATATATAGGGGCCCATTAGGATGGCGGGCGGACTTTAGTCCGCCCGCCATCCTCGCGGTGCTGGGACCGGCCGCCAGACGTGTGGCGGTCCCGCACCGCTAATTAGGATGGCCTGGCGGTCGCATTCCGAATTCCCAACATTGCGGCGGGTGCTGCTGTAAGCAGTACCCGCCGCAATGGTGAAAGGCATGTTGTGCATTGCCATGCACAACGTGGCAGGCACCGCGCAGTGCCTGCCACCTTGTGCATGGCAATGTAGGGGGGTACCATAGGTACCCCCCAAGTGCAGCCCCCCACCACCCACCCCCTCGGGGGCCCGCAACGGGCCCCCAAAGTGAATCCCCGCCAGCCTTTCCATGGCGGCATCGCCACCATGGAAAGGCCTTGATTCACACCCATCTTAATATGGATGGCCCAGGCACCGCCACCATATTGAGGCCCAATGCCGCCCGGCCGGCAATCGGGACGATTGCCGACCGGCAGAAAAGTGGCGGACGCACTTTGCGTCCGCCGCGCTACCCCCCGCCATAATAATACGGCGGGGGGTAAATCAGGTTGTGATGGCGGGAGGATCGCCACCACCGTCCCGGCGGTGGCAATCCGCCCGCCATCATAATCACTCCCATAGTTAGGAACTTTAAACTATATTTAAGAACTAATATATATATATATATATATATATATATTTTGATTTGGACTTCTATATTCTTTTTATTAAACTTAATTCTTCTTTCTTTGTATTCTGAGTTTTGGAATCCAATGAGGTCTGACACTTATCTGCTTGCCTCAGAATTGGGTCTGGCTAAACATGGCTGATTGCTTCTATTCAGCAGTATAGTATATGTGAAAATGCCGAAAATGTCATTTCCCTCCAGATTTCATGTATCAGCAAGTGTGTGATTCCAGGTCAAAAGAGTTGATCATTTGATAACTAGAGATTTATGCATGAACATCTAATTAATAAATTCATTGTCTCCAGGTTTTCTGCAGGAATCACCATGAACCTCTCTTCCTTTGGCACACGCTCCATATGTGGCAGTATAGCTTCAAAAGCCTTTTGCTTTGAGACAGCATTAGAGGATATCCTCCCTTTTGAGAACTGGCCCTATTGAGCTACTTTTTAGGATATTGGATCACTTGGCTGATAAGTTCCTGGAAGAGCTTTAAACTTGCATATTGAATTATATCATTGTCTTACCTAAAGACTTAAAGTCCTTATTTATGAGCGCTTTACGCCGCAGTTGCATCACTTTTTGTGATGCTTCGGCGGCATAAAATATGCCACACTGTGCTACATTTACAAAGTGACGCATTTAGGCAGATGCGTCACTTTGTAAACCCCTGGGCTAAATTATACCTGTGTCAGGTATAATGTATGCAGGGTGGGCGTTCCCCCGCAAAAAAGGCTCGAAGTACTGGCGCAGTGAAATCTATGAGATTTCACTATGCCATTTCTAGGACGCCACTGCGTCAAATCCTTACGCCTGCTTCACAGCAGGCGTAAAGAGTGACACACGCCCTTTCACATTGCTGGACTTGCATCCGTTTTCAGACACACCCTAGCAATGCGCCACTTTCGCGCCTACAGATACGTCAGGATTACTGACGTATGTGTAAATCCTTGCGACATGGAGCGCCACACAGTAAATACGGCACATCCATGGTGTCGCAAGGAGGGCGCACTGAAAAGTTTTGTTTCGCTGTTTTCACACAGCGATACAACACTTTTCATAAATGAGGCCATCAGTATAATATGTATAGTATAATATCCCTCCCATACTTACCTTCTTGTGACCTCGATAATTCGTTGTTCTTGTCATCTAACATGTCTTGCTGCTTGCTACTTAATCTCACTTATGTTTGTTCTGGTTGTTGCTACTGTCTCCAGAAGCCTTTATTCTTCTCATACCCCTTCTTACCTTTCTGGTTCTTCTTAGTTGCTGGTCTGTTCTTAAGTCTTGGTTGCTCTTGCTTTTTCTGCTCCTGCTCATGCGAAGCCCTGTAGTTGCGGTCAGGAAAAAATAAGCAATTTCTCCCTAGCAGAGGATGAAATCTTACTGTGTATCAGGGTTATTGATATAGATAGTTTTGCAGAGTTTAATCCCTGTTTTTTTAGTTTGTTTCTGAAAAACCCACAAAAAATGCAGAACAGCAGCCCTGACATTGCAAACGACTGGCATTACTTTTTGAAGAAAATGCTCCTGTCATACTGCTAGAAGCAAGTTTTGCTAAAATGATGCCCTCTTTCACTGCAGGGATCCCAGTCATGATGGTGGGCCTCCATTGGGTGGGGAAAGCTGATGGCCACTAATGTACTGACGGTAAGTCAGACCACCTGCCCAAGTCAAAATGTAAATTTTTGCCTGTAGGCAGGCTGTGCTACTTGCAAATTATCAGTACTGATCAAAAACTCCATGATTCACATTACATTGTTGAAACGTAGCCCCCACATTTGCCTAATACAAATTGAGAATGGTAATAAGTACAAAATGAGCAATCTGTGCATCTGTTCATACAGCATGTTGTATTTGTATGTTTAATTGCCATAAAATGAGCACACTAAAAAATATATATATATCTCTATGGGGTAATTGTATTACAACTATGTCAAGTTAGATTATCTCCAGTATCCTCTAATGCAATTGGATTAGTTGAGAACTGGCCGTCTTCAGTGGGAGATAATCCAGAAGATGTGTAGGGCACTGATCCTTGAGACATGCTACGGGTCCTCCAAGGACATGTGGACATGAAATAACCTTTTCTGGTAGTGACACCCTCTACATTTCCTGCACAATTTACTTCAAGATAACCAGTTCGGGTTTGACGATCACTTGCTGATTAGTGCTTCAGGAAATCTGAGGAGGCTTTCCAGGACCTGACTTCCACAATCTTCAGTTCCACCTGAATGAAGTTTGGTTCTCCCCTCAGCAATTCTGGGAATCAAAAGACCTCTCAGAACAGCAGGATGTAGAAGATGGATTCTTCAAAGGGGAGAATGACAGCGGAATGACTGAATTTGCACTGTTGTGTTTTTCTCTCTTGGGTTTGCATGGTTGATGTAATATTTCAGTCTGCAGTATGGTATTGTACAAGGAATAGAATATAGCTTAAAGCTACAAACAGACAAATATAGCAGGGAAAGTACATGATATTTACTGATAGTTCTTTAATTTTTTACAGATAAGGTATTAATGCAAAAGTAAAAAAAATGTGAATTCTAGTTTGTTAATGCTATCATACTATCGCTCCATGATGATGGAAATATACATGCAGTAGGTGCAGTAATATGACTTGTTTAAATGGTGAAAACTATGTATAGCATACTGCACATCCACTGAATTACACAACTTTAAGGACAAATGAGTACATATGCATGTGTGTTGTGGAAATGTGAAATGCTGTTGCAATGCATAAGTATGAGGTCGGGAAAGCTTTCTCAGGGTGGGTTCAGTTAAATGAGGTGTGTTCCACTCTACATTGCCAAATCAATGTGCCCCACTAATCACACACATGGTTCAGGTGATGTTTGAGAGAAACAGTTGGTTGCAGACAGGCAGGCAATGACCCAAGGATAGTGGCACAGATCGCGAGCGTGCCTATACCAGAGAGCACGGTCAAAATGTTTGTGTATGTCCCATTGCAAGATTGTGAAAAATGCAACAGACCTGGATGGTCTTACACATCAGTTCTGGGCAGTACAGCATCCCCTCCTATGTGTTCAAGTGTAAATTTAGGAAACCAAATATTCACTCCATGTCTCAGGCTTGGGTGTGTGCTGTAGACTTCCACAGTTGGGGCACAGTGGTGGAAAGATTAAACAGATGGGGTGAGAGGCTACATGCAGAATCACTTGTGAAGAGGAAGCAAGGATGCATAAGTATATGCCTATGTACACAATGACACACAGTTGGTTTATAGTAATGTGGCATTATTGTTTATGAAGGGAAGAATGTGATGAAGTGTGTCATTTACCATGATTCTATGTTCCCAGTCAGCATGCAGGTAGCAACCGGTTGTCTCCATGATCCCCAGCATTTCATCAAGTAGAAATCGCCAAATGGTGGAAAATGAAGCTTAGATAGTTTGCACTAGGAAATCTTGCATACAGATGTTTGAGCTGTCCCCTGGCATTGAAGAGAGTTTACACATTGATGGAGTGAAAGAATTATCAAAAGGTTTGCAGAGTGCTAGGTTGGCGGCAGAGTGACATATGCAGACTCCAATCACCCATGGGAAATGTGCAGCAGCATAAATGTGCCATGCTTTTGCATTATTTATTCTGCTATGACTTCAGCATACTGCTGCATGTGGCTGATGCATCGTTATTGCATCGCAATACCAGCTCAAGTAATTGGATTGGCTTGGTTGTAAAATGCTAGCTATGATGCCACTGGTACGTTTGCATGATTCAGTGGCCAGTATGTGCAGTGAGGTGAGCAACACGCCATGGACAGGAATACCATTGAGTGGGTTGTGGTAGAAGCTAACTTCAGAATCCATTATGGTACGATGCGTTGGATCTCGGGTGAATGAAAGCGACACCTCTCGAACATCACTTCATCAGCAATACAGACTAGGGTAACTGTTTGCTGAATGTCATTTCTCTCCTCCACTGGTTGCTTCTCTAGATCAAGGATAGTGCTGCAAACACTGACATCATCCTGATGGAATAAAAGTTGGGTGTGTGGCCAGATTAGAATTGTGTATCTGTTTATGGTTGTTCACTAGCATGATTTATTACATGTGAGGTAGAGATGTAGTCACTCACTCCCCCATATAGTATTTTAGTAGAGTGATTCCATGTTTTGTTATATATTTATATTATCAACAACATGGATGTTTGAGCAAGGTGCTGTTCTGTGTTTAGATGTGTGTTATCTACATTTTGTTTAATTTCTGTTTCATGGCTTTGTCCATGTCTATTTTTATCCATCACACTAAGGACTTTCATTTGGCTATGCACTTTATATTTTTATGATTAATAACTAAGTTTCACACCGTATGATCTTGATGTTCTGTTGCTTTGTGTAATGTGTAGTTAGACTGCTGTTGTCACAATGAGTGTGTGGTATTTCTCATTGCATGGTCCTTTTCATTTTTAGATAATTATTCATTATTCTGTGATTCAGTGCATCAATTGGTCTTTGTGGAAAACCATGGAATATCTTGTAAGTGGCCAACTTGTGCTGGGTGACTTAACTGAAGACTGAGAAGAAACAACGTTGAGCCTGCTTGCCTTGAGCAGGTGTGGGTATCCCTTGTGTGAATATGGCTCACCTCCATATCTTTCCTTGCTATAAGAGAGCCCAATTCACAAAGGTAAGTCTGCATGTTTAGATCTCCTCCTACACCTAGGGGGCGATTACGATCCCATTCGGAAGGGCTCCGAATCGGATTTGGGCTTGCCGAATCCGATTCGGAACGCTTGTTTCCAACTGAATCGTACCAAGTTCCGAACGACCAATTACGATGCCTGGAAAACCATTTGGGCTGTCCAAATCTGTTCCGAAAGGCATTCGTACAGGTCGAGCCCTTCGGAGCCGATTCATACAGATCTATGGACACGGTTTTTGAGCGAGTGATTACGATGACAGATTTGGACAGCCGTTGCGATTTGGTTTGCCCGGAACGAAACGGCTGTCGGAATCGGTCTTTGGGGTGCCCGCCACAGGGTGAATGATTTTCCCCAGCCACCGCTTTCTTCAATGGGAGCCTGTGTTCTCGTTCCGAACACAGGCTCTTATTGAAGTGAATGGGAGTCTGACCAAATCGTATACGGAAGCATCCGGATGCATCCAAATCGCTCGGTCGGACTCCCCCAATCCGAGTCATTCATATTGTTGGTCTCTTGGGAGCCCCATGGGAGTCCCTCAGGAGCTGAAATTGAAGGACGAAAATGACTTTTCAAGGTGTGAACTTTTAGAGCACAGGAAGAGGCAGCAAATCACTACAATATAGGAAGTGCAAAAGAGGCAAGACCTTGAGAATGCTAATGATAAGATGCTGCAGGGGAACAAAATGAAAGCAGTTCTGGCCTCAGCATCTTTATGTTGCATTTCAGGAAGTATCAAATAAAAGAGTGGTGCTGAGGGCAGAATCGGAGGCTTGGCAAACATATAATGTGGAAGAGCTACATAATATTTCACCAGTGATTTTGTGACAAGTACAATATTTTGGCTCCGGTTATACAGTGGTTGCTTTTCACTAACCAAGCTCAAGGAAAATGGAAAACAATGTACAATTTGACCACAATACCATCAATAAAAAATGTCCTGTTCTTGGAAACACGTTCTACCGAAAGACCAGGCCCGGAGGTTAACCTATGCTCCATGCAATCTCAGCTGGCAAAGCTTGACTGCAAGGGGTGTGTCACAGTTCTTGGACACATGCCAACCTCTGCACAGAACCACAGTGGTCTTTTTTAGCTACTGTTGTGCACAGAGCCTGCAGCCAAACCCTGCTGATCAAAGCCTAATGATTCATAGGGGATGGAAGAAATATGGTTATAAAACAAAGACAAAAAACTCTGAAATTGGTCAGTTATGGTTAACCACCCAAAACATAACTCATGCACAGCCAATGAAGTCACACATGACATTAATGATTACTAGGAGTAGGCGTAACTCGTGTAGTTCTGTGTAGCTTAATCATTCAGAATTACCTAAGAATTCCACAAAATTACACTTGAATTACATGAAAAGAGTAATTCTGCACTTACTGCTATTTATCAGTGTAAGAATACGGTAAAGAGTCAGAATATTGAGTTGAAAATGTCGACTTGCCCTAATATCGAGTGCAAAATATCGAGATACATAAATATTGACTGCAAGAATATCGTGGTCAAGAATATCGAGTTTAAGGTAAGAAATATAGTTTTCTAAAATATCGAAGTCATTAATATCATTTGCAAAAATAGAGTTGTTAAAAATATCGTTTTTTAGTTAGTGTTATGTATTTTAGTATATATTTTAAATGTATGTGTTCTATTTTTTGTCTAAGTATTGCATTTGTTTTTTAATATATGTGTTACATTTTTAGAAGTTATTAATTATATTTTAATAAAATTTTGCGTTTTAGCTCCGTAGCGGGTTGTGGGTTTATAGGGGAATAGGGTGGGACGTAATTTAATTATAATAAATTGAATATAAATTTTTATGTATTAGTATTTATTTATTTATGATTTTATAGTGTTAATTGTGGGAATTAATTTATTATTAATTAATTAATAATTGGCTGTTAATTTTTATTGATTAATTAATTGGTAAATATGTTAATTGTGTTATTTTTAGGAGCGGGTTGTGGGTTTATAGGGGAAAGGGTGGGAAGTAATTTAATTATAATTAATGTATTAATATTTTTATTAATTAATATTTTTTATTTAACATTTTATATTGTTAATTGTGGACATTAATTATTTATTATTTGTTGTTAATTATTATTAATTAATTGGTAATTATGTTAATTGTGTCATTTTTTTAGGAGTGGGTTGTGGGTTGATAGGGGAGTAGGGTGGGAAGTAATTAATTTTTAATATGTTTATTAAAATGTATAATATAATATTTATTTATTTTTATTTTATAGTGTTAAATGTGTGAATTAATTTATTAATAATTATTTATATTTTGATTGTTAATTGTTATTAATTGATTAATTAATTGTTAATTAATTATGTTAATTGTGTCATGTTTTACGAAATTGGTGGTGGCATTTATAGGAGAATATGGTGGGAGGTTATTTATTTATAATTAATTAATTATTTGTTAATTAATGCTAATTGATTAATTAAAATTTAAATATGCCAATTGTGTAATCATTTTGATGTGTGAGTTGTGGGGTTTATACTGGTAAATGGTGGGAAGTAAAAAAAATTAAATTAATTAATGATTTGTTGCTAATTGATATACATTTATTAATGTAAAATTAGTTATGGAAATTGTGTACATATGTTTTGGTGATTATTGGGGTATAGGGTGGAAAGTAATTTAGTTTAAATTAATTAACCATTAATTGATCATTAATATTAATTTATTAATTGATAAATATTTTTGGTAATTGTTTATTTTTTATTTTGTTTGGGGATTTAGGTTCTATAGCTGTAACGTTTGGTTAGTACATTAATTTAAAATTTTTAAATGTGTTTTTAATTATTAATATTTGTTTAATTGATAATTAATTGTGTTAATTATGGAGGTATAATTTTATTTAATTTAGATGTGTGTTGTAAATTTTGTGGTGTTATAGGGTAGGAAAAAAATATTACATTTATGTAATAATTATTTTTTTAGATTAAAATTAATTTGTATTACACAATATTTATTTGTTTGTAAATTTGTTGTTAAATTAAAAAGTTAATCTTTTTTATGTAAATTTTAGATTTTTATAAATTATAATATGTTTCTATGTTTTGTATATTTTAATATTTTTATATATGTTTTGTTTTTGGGTTTTTTATTATATTTTGTATAGTAGTTGATATTTTCTTTGTTTTTAAATTTGAATTTTCTTCAGTGGGAATAGTAATTTATACCCCTACACTATCCAACACTTTCCCTACTGTTCCACTCACTGGAGTGGGAATAGTAATTTTACTCCTCCACTATCCAACAGTTTCCCTACTGTTGCACTCGCTGGAGTGGGAATAGCAATTTTTACCTCTCCGCTATCTAACACTTTCCCTACTGTTGCACTTGCTGGAGTGGGAATAATAATTTTTGCCCCACCGCTATTCAACACTTTCCCTACTGTTGCACTCACTGGAGTGGGAATAATAATTTTATCCCCTCCGCTATCCAACACTTTTCCTACTGTTGCACTCGCTGGAGTGGGAATAGTAATTTTATCCCCTCTGCTATCCAACACTTTCCCTACTGTTGCACTCATTGGAGTGGGAATAGTAAATTAATACCCTCCGCTATCCAACACTTTCCCTACTGTTACACTCATTGGAGTGGTAATAGTAAATTAATACCCTCCGCTATCCAACACTTTCCCTACTGTTGCACTCATTGGAGTGGGAATAGTAAATTAATACCCTCAGGTATCTAACACTTTCCCTAATGTTGCACTTACTGGAGTTGGAATAGCAATTTTTACCCCTACGCTATCCATTACTTTCCCTACTGTTGCACTCACTAGAGTGGGAATAGTAATTTTTACCTCTCTGCTATCCAACACTTTCCCTACTGTTGCACTTGCTGGAGTGGGAATAGTAATTTTTACCACTCCGCTATCCAACACTTTCCCTACTGTTGCACTCACTGGAGTGGGAATAATAATTTTATCCCCTCCGCTATCCAACACTTTCCCTACTGTTGCACTTGCTGGAGTGGGAATAGTAATTTTATCCCCTCTGCTATCCAACACTTTCACCACTGTTGCACTCATTGGAGTGGGAATAGTAAATTAATACCCTCCGCTATCCAACACTTTCCCTACTGTTACACTCATTGGAGTGGTAATAGTAAATTAATACCCTCCGCTATCCAACACTTTCCCTACTGTTGCACTCATTGGAGTGGGAATAGTAAATTAATACCCTCCGCTATCCAACACTTTCCCTACTGTTGCACTCATTGGGGTGGGAATAGTAATTTTTACCACTCCGCTATACAACACTTTCCCTACTGTTGCACTCAAGGGAGTGGGAATAGTAATTTTTACCTCACCGCTATCCAACACTTTCCCTACTGTTGCACTTGCTGGAGTGGGACTAGTAATTTTTACCCCTCCGCTATCCAACACTTTCCCTACTGTTGCACTCACTGGAGTGGGAATAGTAATTTTATCCCCTCTGCTACCCAACACTTTCCCTACTGTTGCACTTATTGGAGTGGGAATAGTAAATTAATACCCTCCGCTATCCAACACTTTCCCTACTGTTGCACTCATTGGATTGTGAATAGTAAATGAATACCCTCCGCTATCCAACACTTTCCCTACTGTTGTACTCATTAGAGTGGGAATAGTAAATTAATACCCTCCGCTATCCAACACTTTCCCTACTGTTGCACTCCCTGGATTGGGAATAGTAATTTTATCCCCTCCGCTATCCAACACTTTCCCTACTGTTGCACTCATTGGAATGGGAATAGTAAAATATTTTCTTCCGCTATCCAACACTTTCCCTACTGTTGCACTTACTGGAGTGGGAATAGCAATTTTTACCCCTACGCTATCCATTACTTTCCCTACTGTTGCACTTGCTGGAGTGGGATTAGTAATTTTTATCCCTCCGCTATCCAACACTTTCCCTACTGTTGCACTTGCTGGAGTGGGAATAGTAATTTTTTCCCTCCGCTATCCAACACTTTTCCTACTGTTACACTCATTGGAGTGGGAATAGTAAATTAATACCCTCCGCTATCCAACACTTTCCCTACTGTTGCACTCATTGGGGTGGAAATAGTAATTTTTACCCCTCCACTATCCAACAGTTTCCCTACTGTTGCACTCGCTGGAGTGGAAATAGTAATTTTTACCTCTCCGCTATCCAACACTTTCCCTACTGTTGCACTTGCTGGAGTGGGAATAGTAATTTTTACCCCTCCGCTATCCAACACTTTTCCTACTGTTGCACTCATTGGAGTAGGAATAGTAAATTAATACCCTACGCTATCCAACACTTTCCCTACTGTTGCACTCATTGGAGTGGGAATAGTAAATTAATACCCTCCGCTATCCAACACTTTCCCTACTGTTGCACTCATTGGAGTGGGAATAGTAAATTATTTCCCTACACTATCCCACACTTTCCCTACTGTTGCACTAACTGTAGTGGGAATAGTAATTTTTACCCCTACGCTATCCATTACTTTCCCTACTGTTGCACTTGCTGGAGTGGGATTAGTAATTTTTATCCCTCCGCTATCCAACACTTTCCCTACTGTTGCACTTGCTGGAGTCGGAATAGTAATTTTTTCCTCTCCGCTATCCAACACTTTTCCTACTGTTGCACTCATTGGAGTGGGAATAGTAAATTATTCCCCTCCGCTACCCAACACTTTCCCTACTGTTGCACTCGATGGAGTGGAAATAGTAATTTTTTCCCCTCCGCT
The DNA here is from genome assembly GCA_963921515.1 of Calotriton arnoldi. Lineage (NCBI taxonomy): Eukaryota > Metazoa > Chordata > Amphibia > Caudata > Salamandridae > Calotriton > Calotriton arnoldi. The sequence continues at coordinate 4,203 of CAWUFW010024869.1, read as the reverse complement.
ATCCAACACTTTTCCTACTGTTGCACTCATTGGAGTGGGAATAGTAAATTAATACCCTCTGCTATCCAACACTTTCCCTACCGTTGCACTTGCTGGAGTCGGAATAGTAATTTTTTCCCCTCCGCTATCCAACACTTTTCCTACTGTTGCACTCGCTGGAGTGGGAATAGTAATTTTTACCTCTCCGCTATCCAACACTTTCCCTACTGTTGCACTCGCTGGAGTGGGATAAGTAATTTTTTCCCCTCTGCTATCCAACCCTTTTCCTTCTGTTTCACTCATTGGAGTGGAAATAGTAATTTTATCCCCTCCGCTATCCAACACTTTCCCTACTGTTGCACTCATTGGGGTGGGGATAGTAATTTTTACTCCTCCACTATCCAACAATTTCCCTACTGTTGCACTCGCTGGAGTGGGAATAGTAATTTTTACCTCTCCACTATCCAACACTTTCCCTACTGTTGCACTTGCTGGAGTGGGAATAGTAATTTTTACCCCTCCGCTATCCAACACTTTCCCTACTGTTGCACTCACTGGAGTGGGAATAGTAAATTTATCCCCTCCGCTATCCAACACTTTCCCTACTATTGCACTCGCTGGAGTGGGAATAGTAATTTTATCCCCTCTGCTATCCAACACTTTCCCTACTGTTGCACTGATTGGAGTGGGAATAGTAAATTAATACCCTCCGCTGTCCAACACTTTCCCCACTGTTGCACTCATTGGAGTAGGAATAGTAAATGAATACCCTAAGCTATCCAACACTTTCCCTACTGTTGCACTCATTGGAGTGGGAATAGTAAATTAATACCCTCAGCTATCCAACACTTTCCCTACTGTTGCACTCATTGGAGTGGGAATAGTAAATTATTTCCCTATGCTATCCCACACTTTCCCTACTGTTGCTCTTACTGCAGTGGGAATAGTAATTTTTATCCCTCCGCTATCCAACACTTTCCCTACTGTTGCACTTGCTGGAGTGGGAATTGTAATTTTTTCCCCTCCGCTAGCCAACACTTTCCCTACTATTGCACTCGCTGGAGTGGGAATAGTAATTTTTTCCCCTCTGCTATCCAACACTTTCCCTACTGTTGCACTAAATGTAGTGTAAAATGCAGGTTTAAAAAATATTTAATATTTTAATATTTTAGTTTATAATATATATATTTTTTAATTTTTATGTTACAGGTGTATGTATATATATATTTATTTATAATTTTTAACATATTTTAACATGTTATAATTAATTAAAATTATTATTTATTAATTATTATTAAGTAAATATATATATTACATTTTATATAAGTATGTTTAATTTATTTATAAATTACATTTATTACTTATAATTGCTAAAATTTACAAATGAATCTAAATATTTTTTATAAGTTAAATGTATTAGTTAATTTACTTTACATTATTTTTTATACGTATAAAAAAAACGATATTTTGTACTTCGATATTTTTAACAATGATATATATTTTTTTCGATATTTTTGTACTTACCATTATAAAGATAGTAGGTCGATATTTTTGGCAACGCTATTTACGTCCCGATATTTCTGTAGGTCGATATTAGTGTTGTCGATATTCTGTCAGTGATCCGTAAGAATACGCTAAAGAAGAAATAGTGCTAAGTTCAGGAGAAAACTAATAGCAAGTGTGAGCAGTCATTCATGTTTGTAAATGTGCTCTTGGGGTAGGATTCTTAGCACACAGGGGCCGATTCCGATCTCGGTCGGAGGCGCACCCAATACCATTCGGTCGGGAAAAAAGCCATGCGAAAGCCAGTTTCCCGACCGATCCGTACAGCACACCGAACGAGCAAGTACGATGCGCACAACAGCAAAAATTCCGGCCGAGCCGTACTCACCCAAACCATGTCCTGTTCTCCGACCGAGGCGAATCCGGAAACGCCGAATCGAGTCGCACGGAAGGGAAAATGCAGCCCCGTCCGGCCCGGACAAGTACGATCGCGCTTCCCGTACGCGCCGAACCCGTCGCTACGCCACGGCACGTCAAAGCATCCGGGAGAGGCGCACATAAGCTCCGAATCGCGCCACAACACGATCCACGGCTACGAGACGAACCACGGCACCGACGAGGGCGGCCGTGGCGGCGAGGACGAAGCGAAGCGGCGAGGACGACGCGAAGCAACGAGAAGGACGAACGACACGAACCAACCATGAATCCCTTCGTCCCGATCATACCAATATTCTACATCTACTACCGGAACAGGCACGGACGCGTACGGCGCAGAAGGTAAGTCAGACACCAACCACAAAACACATACAACACGTACACGACACATCACACACATACACTGGGAATCTGAATATACTTACACCAGCAACAGCAGCACCATAGGGCGGGATGCCCATCACCAATGCCACATATGCACACAGGGGCCTGAATGCGCGCCACCACCCCAACCCAGGGGGCTGGATGCCTACCACTACTACCACCCTTAGCCAGGGGGCAGGATGCCTACCACTACTACCACCCTTAGCCAGGGGGCAGGATGCCTACCACTACTACCACCCTTAGCCAGGGGGCAGGATGCCTACCACTACTACCACCCTTAGCCAGGGGGCAGGATGCCTACCACTACTACCACCCTTAGCCAGGGGGCAGGATGCCCACCACTACTACCACCCTTAGCCAGGGGGCAGGATGCCCACCACTACTACCACCCTCACCCAGGGGGCAGGATGCCTACCACTACTACCACCCTTAGCCAGGGGGCAGGATGCCTACCACTACTACCACCCTTAGCCAGGGGGCAGGATGCCTACCACTACTACCACCCTTAGCCAGGGGGCAGGATGCCTACCACTACTACCACCCTTAGCCAGGGGGCAGGATGCCCACCACTACTACCACCCTTAGCCAGGGGGCAGGATGCCCACCACTGCTACCACCCTCACCCACGGGGGGCAGGATGCCTACCACTACTACCACCCTTAGCCAGGGGGCAGGATGCCCACCACTACTACCACCCTTAGCCAGGGGGCAGGATGCCCACCACTACTACCACCCTTAGCCAGGGGGCAGGATGCCCACCACTACTACCACCCTCACCCACGGGGGCAGGATGCCTACCACTACTACCACCCTTAGCCAGGGGGCAGGATGCCCACCACTACTACCACCCTTAGCCAGGGGGCAGGATGCCCACCACTACTACCACCCTCACCCACGGGGGGCAGGATGCCTACCACTACTACCACCCTTAGCCAGGGGGCAGGATGCCTACCACTACTACCACCCTTAGCCAGGGGGCAGGATGCCCACCACTACTACCACCCTCACCCAGGGGGGCAGGATGCCTACCACTACTACCACCCTTAGCCAGGGGGCAGGATGCCTACCACTACTACCACCCTTAGCCAGGGGGCAGGATGCCTACCACTACTACCACCCTTAGCCAGGGGGCAGGATGCCTACCACTACTACCACCCTTAGCCAGGGGGCAGGATGCCCACCACTACTACCACCCTTAGCCAGGGGGCAGGATGCCCACCACTACTACCACCTTCACCCAGGGGGGCAAAATGCCTACCACTACTACCACCCTTAGCCAGGGGGCAGGATGCCTACCACTACTACCACCCTTAGCCAGGGGGCAGGATGCCCACCACTACTACCACCCTTAGCCAGGGGGCAGGATGCCTACCACTACTACCACCCTTAGCCAGGGGGCAGGATGCCCACCACTACTACCACCCTTAGCCAGGGGGCAGGATGCCCACCACTACTACCACCCTCACCCACGGGGGCAGGATGCCTACCACTACTACCACCCTTAGCCAGGGGGCAGGATGCCCACCACTACTACCACCCTTAGCCAGGGGGCAGGATGCCTACCACTACTACCACCCTCACCCAGGGGGGCTGGATGCCTACCACTACTACCACCCCACTCATAGGATGGACAATGCATGACACAACAAGCACACCACAACCTAGGGAATGCAAGATTAAGACATCCCCCCACCACCATGACAAGCGTGTGAGCAGGCTGTGTCAAATGCCTACAACACCGAACATGACTTTGAACATACAATGTGACCCCCTAGCACATGTGCCACACATATATGTGTGTGGCACCCACAATCTAAGCAGCCCATGACCATTGTGGCAATGGGGCCTAAACCCCCATCATCAGCAGCACCAGTGCGGTAGCAATGCAACTGAACCATGCTG
>CAWUFW010024868.1:0-53542 GCA_963921515.1 Calotriton arnoldi | reverse complement strand
ATCACCATGTCCGCAAGGCACACCACTTGCACATTCAGGGAGTGCGTGTGCTTCCTGTTGCGGTACAGGTGCTCAGTGGCCTGTGGTGGAACAAGGCCAACATGAGTGCAGTCAATGGCTCCCACGACGTGTGGGATTCTGCCAAGGGCATAGAATGCACCCTTCACTGCCGCCAATTCACGAGCCCTGGGGAATCTGATGTACCTGTTCCGGTACAGCATCATGGCTGCCAGTACATCCCTCAGCACCTTGCTGAACATGGGCTGGGACATCCCTCCTCCACTGCCCACTGTGTGCTGGAATGACCCAGTGGCGAAGAAATGCATGGCGGCCATCACCTTAGCCGTGGGGGTGACAGCAGTCGGATACACCCTGCGGGGACGGAGATGGGGCTCTAACATGGCACACAGTCGATGCAGAGTTGGCCTGTCCAGCCGAAACTTCCTGATTACCTCTGTATCGTCCATGTCCGCCAGCAATTGGTATGGGCGGTCAATGTTCGGTCTCCGCCTGGGTTAAATGGCAGAGGACACATGTCAAAGCAACACGGCACATAGCAATTTCGCATACACATCACTGACATGACTGAGCAAGCACATGAGCCACAGCCCAGCTGTCAAGCTGGGACGGCACGGCCACAATACACTTACACAGGTCTCCCAACAATGGCAATGGCAAGTGAGACATACCACTGCCATGTGCATGCACATGGGGATCTAGGCCCCAATGACTTGCGGGGCGTGCTGATGGGGACTGACTGCATATTCGTCAAGCGGCAACGCCACGGCAACATGAGTGTCTGCTGAGCATGGTACTGCTTCCGAGGCTGGATGAGTATGGCACACGACGACGACGATGTGGGCACGGGCTGAGCGGCCAATACAAGTGGGACCTGTGGCACGAGGGGATATGAGACAGTAGTAGGTGTCAGCACTGCACCCTATGTACAGCACTGTACGGATCACAGCTCCCGAAACATTGACTGGTGTCCACATTGACAGCCCCATGCCAAGACGGCTGTGTGCTTGCAGTCACACGTCACAGGTGAGAGGTTACATTGCACGTGCCAGGTGGCAGTCGTACATAGTGGGAGCTGGCATGTGTGTGCATGTGTCTCCTGTTCAGGATCCACCAGATGGGCGCTGACTCTGTACTGACCATTGGACACAGCATGTTCCGTGGAAGGCTTGTGTGTGTGGGATGGTGGCACTGGATGTGCCTCCGTTGGGGGGGCCATGCACAGGGCGGGTACGTCGATGATTGCGCATTGTTGGTCACGGTGGGTGCACCAGCTAAGATGTGTTGCCCTGTGTTCAATTCCTATGTCCGCATGATGATGGACTGTGGATGTGGGCAGACTACACATTGGTCGATGTGCTGTCTATATGCATGTGCCTTCACACCAGGCACAGCTGCCCCTGCACATGTGACCCCTGCTGGACTCGCTGCTGGGTCTGTGGAGCTGATGCACCTTCTGCGCGTGGGGCGGACAGCTCTCCTCACTTCCCTCATTGCGCATGTCATGTCTTTGCCGCAGGTGACATGGATCATGGAGGGCCCACATGTACGCGTGGGTAGGCTACACATGATTGTTCACTGGTCGCCACCCCCAGTCAGTGTTTCGAATGGGAAGGTTGTCGTGCTGGTGGTATGTTCGATGTGGCGGATGGGCGGGCCTAGGTGCGGGCTTACATTCCGGACATGGGGGGTAGTTGGATTGGCGACTAGTTGCAGTACACACGGGACACGTCTCTTCCTTTCCACATCTGGGTCATCCCTTGTACTAACTGACAGTGATACAGTCATCTTCGCCCCAGCCCTCATGTCCTCCCCTCGCCCCCAATATGCATGCTCACCTGCGAGGCTAGCGCTTGCACAGGCAGCCCCAAGCTTGCACCAGAGAGGGCAAGGAGTGTATGTGTGGGTCCAGTTGCACGAGTGGGCTGTCTCAGGGTATGATGTGTGGCGGGACGCCGTCCACCTGCGTGGTGCCCCAAATGGAGACCCGGCCTGCATGGACTATGCATCACAGTCTTCGCCTTCCGGATCCGCCACCTGCGACACCCAGTGGCTGTGGCTGCCCTTGCGGCCATGCCGCGTCCGTCTGTGGCTGATGGCCCACACATTCACTCTTTGGCCTCTCTGGGGAGGGCTCGGGGGTGGTGGCGCACGCGCTTGCACTTAGTCGCAATGGCATGTGGCGTGGTTGGTATGATGGGCAATGGATGGGATGGTGCGAGCCACCTCCCGTGACGTCAGTGCTGCTCGTGCTGTGGTGCGTCCCCCCTACACTTCCATTTGACTTTTTGCCATGCTGGACGTTGAGGTTCTATTGCCTGCGTGATATGACCAGGAGGAGCGCGAGGAGACCTCTCACACACCATGCTCCACTGCCATCCCGTGCCCTGTATCGCCTGTGCGGATTGACTATGTTGGGGTTACACCTGGTCGACTGGGGCTGTGTGTGCCTTGTCAAGGGGCATGGCGGGCGCACAACAGGATCCAGCTTGTCCACAGAGGGTGGGCTGAGGTGCGCCTGGTACCGCTTTGTACGTGTGCCCGGCTGCTGTGCACACACGTGTTCACTCCCCCCGACAGGTGTCCTCTCACAATGCCCAGGGAAGCGGTGGTGTACTGTTCATGAGCCCTCCCAACACGGCGTGCTCCAACTTGGCATGTGCGCATCTACCCGTCGCACCCACCCACCTGAGCACTGCGTCCATACGACTTCACACGACACATGTGTGTCTTCCACAGTAGTGCTACTCATTTGCGTTGACATCCAATACCAGTGGACTACATGGTCATGTCACGACTGCCGTGTACTTCACATACTCTCATCCTCTCTCATTCGTACTTGTGAAATGAGTCAGCGGAGACAGTTCTGGTTTCAAACATTATATTGAGTCTTCTGTCCTCTGTGATGCAGTATAGTGGACACTACTGGCAGCGGAATACATATTGAGGATATACTGAGCATGATTACAAATGGGATAGGGTGTGGGGTTACATCTGCTTGGCCAAGGCTGTGCTAATGTACATTTACGTATAGCTGCGGAGCTGCGGACTTTGACACAGACGGTATACATGTAGCCTACCAGACCGCTCGGCATCATGGGCACAGTCCATCTCAGTTCCATGTGACAGGTTTGCTGCGGTTGTTCCTCATGCACGCGTGCATGTGAGATGACATCAGGGCATGTGCTTGCGTGCATGCAGCGGCGTGCCACTTGTTGTTGCACTGTGGTGGTTACTGGACATGTCACAGTCACTGGGGTCGTGTTGTTGTTGTATGCACTTGTCGTCCATGCAAAGGTCCTGGTATGGGATTCCCGGGGCGGGGGTGGGAGGGGTGCAGCACCCACAGACTCCAGGCGACCTATTCATGTCCACTGAGCGGTGTGTGTGTCCATGTGCGCTGGATCCATGTCGTGTCCTGGTTGTTCGTGCAGTTCCGTCCATGTGGGTGCGATGCACAGAGCCCATGCCACTGCCTCCCACGATGCATGCGGTGTTCCTGGATGTGATGGGGAACAGTGTGCATGTCCCGGTCATATCCGATGTCATGGCGATGTCGTTGATGGTGTGGTTACAGTTGCCGGTCGTTTGGTATGGCTGTTGTGGTGGTGACTGGCCAGTCCGTGCGGAAGCTGAGCATGGGTGCGGGGTTGGACTTCATAGGTCACTCGGGGAACCTGCGTTGTGGTCCGACGTATTTACAGGTTGTCAGGTATGCGATGCCGTCCAGCAGGGCTTCCATGTCATTGGTGGTGTACATGTTTGCCAGCCAATGAAGCGGATGGTGGCTGTCAAGGTGTTGTTCGTAGGTTGTCCCTTGGAGGACCATGATGGGGCATGCTGGGTGACATTCGATGTAGCTGTTCTCGATGATCCGTCGTGTGGAGGCACAGTGGTTCCATTTCAGTGCGCGTGCGATGTTGGCCACATACGCCATGCCCCCATAGGCAGAGCAGGCCCTGTCGTGTGCGTCCAGAGGGAGGAGTAGTGGTAGCAGGTCTGCCTTCAGACATGCCGGGTTGGAGAGGCATATCTCGACGGGATGCTGGTAGGGACACCTCCGACAGTAGAAGACGGGCATGACGCAGCTGAACAATGTGATGCGGTAAGTCAGTCGGTAACTTACGTTCAGCAGGGACAGGAGATCGCATCCCAATGTATGTATCGTGCTGGTTTGGTACAGCTTGAGCTCTTCGGCGTAGTTGGGTAGGTGTGTTGCGGTTGCCATTTCGCAGCGGTGCGTTGTGGTGGCGTGCTCCGGCTGTGTGGGCAGTCTGCAATGTGCACACTCCGGGGTTGCTGTGAGCTCTGTGTAGTCGTGGGGAGACAGGACTTGTGTTCTGTTGGCTTGTTTGGAGGACACGGGCCCTCTTCCCACATGCTTCTCAGACAGTTCAAGGTCAGTGCTGTGTGACTCCTTCCAATTAACTTGCATGTGGCCGACATGGGGGAGTGTTTTCTTCTTTCTTCCCCGTCCGTTGTGTGCTTCTGTGATATGCGCTATCTGCCGTGTGGTCGGTCTCCTCGGCATGCCTGTGTTGGTCTATTCTTGGACAATGGCTGTATTCACCGGCTTCTGTCGTAGGGCTGTGGTTTCGGTGTTGGAATGGAAGGTCATTCAGTGCTGTCTGCTCTCCCTTGTGTGGGCGGCAGCCTGCCTTTCCGCTCTGCGTTGGGCCTTGTGTGTGGATGTAATTCTTGGGCCACCTGTTGTCGGTCACCGGGCTCTTTGGTGTTCCGTTTCATGTGTCTTGTTCATATGTGCAGGGTGGTATGGGTTTTTCAGTGTGGTACTGGCGTTCCTCTTCCCGAAGGGGCCCTGCTTCTCCTAGTTGGTGTTGCCGCCGCTGTGTGCTTCGCCATGTTTGTTACACTGGGGTGTGTCCTGCTGTTGCGTGACTTCACTGACATGTGTGCGTCGGTTGTGTGGCGTTGGGTGTTGTCCGTGAATTGGGCGTTGGGGACATGTCTGTGGCAGGCCTGTCACGTGTCATGTGCGTTCGGGGTGGGGCTGATGTGTGTGCTGCTTGGTTGTGTCCCTGTGTCTGTGTGCGACGCATGCATGGCGCTGCGGTTGGCCTCTGCGTTGTGCGCATGTGTGGCGGCGTCATCGGCGCTTTGGGGCCGTGACGGGGTGGTTGGTTCCTAGTCCCAGGTGGTGTGTACACATGTGTTCCGCGATGTTAGGATTTGGCCTGTGTGTCATATGTGGATGCAATGGTGGATGTGTAGTGTGCACGCGCTGGTGGGGGTTGTCCGCTTTTTCCGCCCTTGCACTGTGTGCGCTGTTTGCGTGCACTTGTTGTGTGTGTGCCTACCTGCGTCTCCGCGGTACGTTGCGTCCTTGGTGGTGCATCAGCAGAAGCATGGGAAGGGCCTGCAGTGCTGGATTCATGCCCGGGGTGCCGCTTCTTCGTTGTCCGTGCTCTGCGTCCGTGTTTCCGCCTCTCTTTCACGTGCGGTGTCTCTTTGCCGTGGGAGCCGTTTGTTTGCGGCATCGTAATTTATACGCCGGGCGGGACGTGTTTCGTCGGACGGTGTGTGTCAGTTGAGCTGCGCCGCTACGTGTACGGGCGCACTTTGATGGCGGACGGTGTTGCTGGCTTGCCGGCGGTGTTTGGCCTGCTTTTCGCATCGTAATTGGGCGGGCGTGTGGACTGCTGCGTGCCGGCGGTAACTGGTGGTTTTTGCATCCGCCAGCACGGCGGTAGTGCTTCCGCCCGCCATCGTAATAGGCCCCTTAGATATTAATTTAAAATTTTTAGAAATTAGAAATTAATATAAAAAACGTAATTTATATTAAAAATTTAAAATATATGTTTTGTTTTAGGAGTGGGATGTTGGGTTATTAGGGGATAAGGGTGGGGAGTATTTTAAAGATATCAGTGTAAATTTAGATATGAATTTAACATTTTTAGAAATTAGAAATGAATTTAAAAACGAAATTTATATTAAAAATTAAAATATACGTTTTGTTTTAGGAGGGGATGTTTGGTTATTAGGGGATAAGGGTGGGAAGTGTTATTTAAATAATATTTTAAAAATATTTATTAAGTAGAAATTTAAAAAATTGCAAATAATTAGAAGAAATAAAGTAATTTATAAATATAAATAGTAGGTTGTTTTTAGTACTGGGATGTTGGGTTATTAGGGGAAAATGGTAAAGTTGTTAATATTGTAAAACATATATTTAGGGGTCGATTCCGATTCGGGCCGGAAAAGCACCGACCGACTCGGATCCGGAAAAAATACCGACCGACACGTACCCGTGGCGCACGACACGCCAAGTACGATGCAAGGCGCGAAAAATCCGACCGACACGTACCGAAACAAAGTCGACCGACCGAGCCGCACGGAAAGCAGCAATCCGGCCGGAAAAACACGCGAATCCAACCGACCGACACGCACCCGGAACAAATCCGACCGAAACGTACACGCGAACTCCAAACCGCAAAGTACGATGCAAGGCGCGAAACCACGAGCGAGTCGGACGGAGGCCAAGCCGTACGACCGACACGCATACAAAACCGAGCCGAAGCAACACAATACACCGCGACCGACGCGTACGCAGCATAGAAAACTGCACAAACACAGCGTGAACGAAACGGAGAACACCGTACGAGACCAATGCAGGGTCCGACTCGGTCACAAGAACGTTTCCAACATACACAAACAGCACAAAGGAAAAATCACCCAAAAAAAGGCCAAACAAGCAATTACCAAGCCAATAAATACTGGGGGGTGGGGACAGAGAACAAAGACACACCCACAACTCCACCTATATAAAGGACACAAATCACTACCATGAGCCTTTGCAAATGCCATTCCACTGCCAGCACCCAAGAGAAAGCAACCACACACCCACAGCTCATCCCTCACACAAGCCACACACCATCAGCACACCAACAAATACCTACCTCACATACACCCAGCAAAACACACACTCACACACCCTCACCTGCACACCAACACACACATCACCCACCATCACCACCCATCACCATGCCCCCCAAGAAGAATCCCAAGTTCCTAGATAGTGAATTGGAAGTCATGGTAGACGAGATCCTCAGGGTGGAGCCACAGCTGTTTGGCACACTGGTCCAACAGACCCCCATGTCGCAGAAAACCAAGATGTGGGAGAGGATCATCAACAGGGTGAACGCCCAATCACCATGTCGGTGCACAAAGACGGACATTCAGAACAGGTGGTATGACGTGCGCAGGAGGGTACGGGACATGCTGAAGAAAGACTACATCAACAGCCAATACACCGGCAGTGGCCCTCCTGCCAAGCCAATATACCTCAGGCCCTGGGAGGAGAAGGTGCGGGCCATCCTTCCGCCAGTGAGCGTATATGGACTAGAGGACATCCCAGAGCCTGGTGAGTACACCACAAATGTACACAATATACTGCCACAAAACACACACACATCACTGTCAAGGGGAGAGTCAAACCATGCACTCATAGCAATTACACAGCAACCAGAACAGAATCATCCCAAAATGTGTATGTCAGTCAGATAAACACAACACATGCCATCAAAAAGTCACATCCAACTGTGCCATCACATGTACAAACAACTACAACTACAGCTAGGCAGTGGCACAAATAGAACTAACAAACACATCCAGACATGTAGCCACCACAACAACACCAACACACAGTGAAGAACACTCAAAGGAAGGAATTCTGTGTATGCTGGCCAAGTCAGTGTAGCCAATAGCATCATGGGAGTCGCAGTCACACATATTGCCCCCCCACAACTGTCCCATCAACACCACCATGAACCATGTGCACATCACAGGGAGTGGAGAAGGACTCACAAGATGGCTGACACTGGCTACTGCTGTGGGGAGCACAAGGCCCTGCTGGCAACTGTGCACCAACAAACAGCAGGACACCACTGACTGACATCCTGAGAGACAACTCCCACTGCCTGCAATGCAAGCACGTTCCATGGTGGGATATCTGGCTAGCTGGGTGGGAAGGAGGACTTGCAGCACTGACCATAGTCACAAGCACCTCCCCTCACACACACCCCAACACAAACTCCACAGAACCCACCTGGTAGAATGCAATGCCCCCATCCTAACACAAGATCCCACAAAGAACCACCACCCTGGGTTATGTTGTGTGAAGCACAGGGACACTCTTGGGACTTTTAGCCAAACAACTGCCAGGACAACACTCCCAGCCATCCTGTCAGCACAGCCAGCCCACCCCACAGGGAAGCAGAGTCAAAAGGAAGGAAGCATGGGCATGCTGGGAAGGGGGTGGAGGCAATAGCATGATGGGAGTCGTAGTCACTGATATTGGTCACCCCCACAACTGTCCCATCAACACCACCCTGAACCATGCTCACATCACAGGAAGTGGAGAAGGACTCACAAGATGGCTGACACTGGCTACTGCTGTGGGGAGCACAAGGCCCTGCTGGCAACTGTGCACCAACAAACAGCAGGACACCACTGACTGACATCCTGAGAGACAACTTACACTCCCTGCAATGCAAGCACAGTTCCATGGTGGGATATCTGGCTGGCTGGGTGGGAAGGGGGACTTGCAGCACTGACTATAGTCACAAGCACCTCCCCTCACACCCCCCCAACACAAACTCCACAGTACCCACCTGGTAGAATGCAATGCCCTCCATCCTAACACAAGATCCCACAAAGAACCACCACCCTGGGTTATGTTGTGTGAAGCACAGGGACACTCTTGGGACTCTTAGCCAAACAACTGCCAGGACAACACTCCCAGCCATCCTGTCAGCACAGCCAGCCCACCCCACAGGGAAGCAGAGTCAAAAGGAAGGAAGCATGGGCATGCTGGGAAGGGGGAGGAGGCAATAGCATGATGGGAGTCGTAGTCACAGCTCTACATCCCCCACCACATGGCCCAGCAAGCTCACACTCACGCATGCACATCCCACAGAGAGTGGAAAGGCCCATCAAAGATGTCTGACACTGTTGCTGTGTCGTGGGGAGCACAAGGGCATGCTGGGTACTGCACACCAACCAACAGCAGGACACCACTGTCAGCCATCTTGCCATTGCTCTCACACCCACACACACTGAACTCCACACAAAAGCAAGTAAGTATGGGAATGCTGGGAAGTGGGGTGGAGGCAATGGCATGATGGGAGTCGTAGTCACAGACATAGCTCACCCCCACAACTGTCCCATCAACACCACCCTGAACCATGCTCACATCACAGGGAGTGGAGAAGGACTCACAAGATGGCTGACACTGGCTACTGCTGTGGGGAGCACAAGGCCCTGCTGGCAAATGTGCACCAACAAACAGCAGGACACCACTGACTGACATCCTGAGAGACAACTTACACTCCCTGCAATGCAAGCACGTTCCATGGTGGGATATCTGGCTGGCTGGCTGGGTGGGAAGGGGGACTTGCAGCACTGACTATAGTCACAAGCACCTCCCCTCACACACCCCCCAACACAAACTCCACAGTACCCACCTGGTAGAATGCAATGCCCTCCATCCTAACACAAGATCCCACAAAGAACCACCACCCTGGGTTATGTTGTGTGAAGCACAGGGACACTCTTGGGACTCTTAGCCAAACAACTGCCAGGACAACACTCCCAGCCATCCTGTCAGCACAGCCAGCCCACCCCACAGGGAAGCAGAGTCAAAAGGAAGGAAGCATGGGCATGCTGGGAAGGGGGTGGAGGCAATAGCATGATGGGAGTCGTAGTCACTGATATTGGTCACCCCCACAACTGTCCCATCAACACCACCCTGAACCATGCTCACATCACAGGGAGTGGAGAAGGACTCACAAGATGGCTGACACTGGCTACTGCTGTGGGGAGCACAAGGCCCTGCTGCCAACTGTGCACCAACAAACAGCAGGACACCACTGACTGACATCCTGAGAGACAACTTACACTCCCTGCAACGCAAGCACGTTCCATGGTGGGATAACTGACTGGCTGGGTGGGTGGGAAGGAGGTCCGGCTGCCAACCAAACACAACCAATGCAGACCATGTTCACACCCCAGAAAATACATAGAAATGCCCAAATAATGCAGGACAATGTGCCACACCAATATCAACCCCTGACTGTGACGACTCAGGACAATGCAATGTACAGGCCCGCACCCAGAGGCACAGTCACAACTGTCATGTGTGTCAACCATTGATGCCTGCAGAAACATGACATACATTGTTTGTGTCTCCCAAAAACAGGTGATGATGGGGACACAGCAGCAGACGCTGAGGAGTCCCAGTCCCAGGCTCAAGAGGATGCCGAGCTCACTGGCGTCGTACAGCCTCTGTCCTCCTCGGACGATGAAGAACAACCTGGCACATCCGGTGCAAGTCAACATGCAGCACCAGCAGGACCACCAGCTGCAGCACCAGCAGGACCACCAGCTGCACCCCCTGCACCCACCCCTACAACGACTGTCACCACGAATACCATCCCTGCCGACATGGACAGAATAAGGAGCAACACCAGCACAGTGACCCTGGACCAACCTGGGGCCATGGACACCACCACCACCACCAACCCCCAAGGTGGACCAGGGTTATCTGTGCGTGCCACTGCACACACTGCACATGTCAGCAGGGGTGGTGGGAGGGGTGGGAGACAGAGGTCGCTGCTTGCAGACGTTGCTGGTGTGCATGATGACCCACAACTGGTACGCATAGCTGATGCGTACCAGTCCAGCACCGGAGAGCTCAGCCAGGTAGTGGGGCTCCTCAGAGACATTAAACAGCAGCAGGCTGCCCATCATGCCCGCTTGGACTCCCACATGTCCCACGTGGAGTCACACATGTCCCGTGTGGACTCACACATGTCCCGCGTGGAGTCCAAGTGGGATGCACTGCATGAGATGACGGCGGTGCACAGGGACATTTTACAATGCCTCCGCCAGATGAACAGCAACCAGTCCACACCTCCCTGTGTGCCAACAACATCTGGTGCCGAACAAACTGCAACTGCCACAGGGAGGGAGGAGGACTCTGGCGGAGAGTCCCCTGCACCGCAGCAGCCTGCACTTGAGGGCCCCCCCCAAGAAGAGGGGTCGTCCGAGGAGGGAAAAGTGAGAGGCCGATGGCCAAGCGCAACTCCCAGGAAGCCTGAACCTGTTCTGGATGTTCGCCTTTGTGCACAGACTGTTCACCCTGTTGACGGCAACACTACTCCCACACATTGCATGGGGAGTACAAGTTGGACCAATGTGTCAGACAACTGTGGCCCCGATACTGGGGATCCTGTCTACCCGGACTTTCAATTCACCTAGGAACTTGGGATTGCAAGATTCATGTACAGCACAACCCATCCTATGCACTATTAACACAAATGTATCACAATAAACACACTAATACACCATACTTGCCTCTGTCGTGATTCCAACGTGGGTGCTGTTATGGGGATGATGAACTGCAAAATTACACTGTGTATGCGAACTGCAACAGCAAGGACAACACAGGCATGTGAGTACAGGAAACGTGACACACATGAGGGAGACACACCACCAGGGCTACACGACACATACACACCTAGGCCATCTGACTCATTGCCTACACTGATGTTGCCAGGGAAGACGGTGCAATGCACAGACACCACACCCATTCCCAGTTGTAGTCAAGTAGCCCACAGGTGCAGTAAGCAAATGGCAGTCAAATGTGTGACCACAGACAACGCACATCACAAAGTGAAGCACAGGTTTATTACACAGTTGCAACATGCCGTAACCACTACAGATGCAAGGTAACCCCACCTGGCAGCGGGCACACAGTCAACAACTGTAGACGGAAGGAAGTCCATGGGTGTGGCGCACATCACCTGTAGGGACACAACAGCTACCAGCCTGGATGTGCAATCACGTCGTCGGTGGACACAGTTGACCAAACGAATCTGAAAGTACCCTGTGAAGGACAGAAATGACACACAGTCAAAAGCAATGGAGTACAGGACAGAACAGCAAAACACATGCACAATACATGTTACAAGATACCCACCCAGAACCAAGTTAGCATGTCAACACTGTTGGGGAGTACAGCCCACCTGTCACCACACATCGCAACACACATCCAGTCAAGTGGCCCATGGACACACTCCCACAGCACCAGAGCACCACCCACACATCATGCCAACTCACATCATTGACATGACACCTCAGGATACTCACATTCAGCTAAAGAAGTTGGTGATGAGCTGTGTGCGGACATCACCATCACCATCATCATCATCATCATCGTCACTGGCATCGTGGTCCAGGCCAGGATCCTCCACAGGTGGCGGATGTTGGTCATTGTCATCCTGGATGAGAGGCAACTCCTTCCGCACTGCCAGGTTGTGGAGCATGCAGCAGACGATGATAATCTTGCACACTTTCGCAGGGGCATATGGGAGGGACCCTCCGGTCTTGTCCAGGCAGCGGAAGCGGCTCTTCAGGAGACCAAAGGTCCGCTCAATCACTCTCCTGGTCCGACCATGTGCCTCATTGTAGCGCATCTGGGCAGGTGTCACAGGGTTCCTGAGGGGTGTCAGCAACCACGGCATGTTGGGGTATCCCGAGTCACCTACGGACAGACAAGTGCACATTAGCTGACTTGGAACAGTGGGCGGAATACTACAGATCAGATCACACACAATGGCACAAAGTCAGTACACACCGACAAGCCAGGCACGCTGGTTCTGCATCTGTGCCATCATCCTGGGGATGCGACTACTCCTCATCACAAAGGCATCGTGTGCTGAACCAGGGAAACGGGCACACACGTGTGTGATGGTCATGTCTGCAAGACACACCACCAGTGCATTGACCGAGTGGTAGTGCTTGCGGTTCCTGTAGGCCTGCTCCTGGGCCTGTGGTGGTACCAAAGCCACATGTGTCCCATCAATGGAGCCAATTACATGCGGCATCCTCCCCAGGGCATAAAAGTCACTCTTCACGTCAGTGAGTCGTCGCAGTCTAGGGAAATAGATGTACCGGTTCAGGAAGAGCAACATTGCCGCCAAAACATCGCGGAGCACACGGCTGAACATGGTCTGTGACATCCCACCAGCAGTCGCCACAGTATGTTGGAAGGTACCAGTGGCAAAGAAGTGTAGGGCTGCCATCACCTTCACCTTGGGGGTCAGCGCTGTAGGATACGGCCGGCCAGGCTGCAAATGTGGGGACAACTGCACTGCCAAATCCTCAATCAGCTGCCTGGTGAAGCGGTACCGTCGGATGCTGTCCCGTTCCACCATCGTTGCCAGGTCTGGGAATGGCCGATGGACAGCAGGAGCCCTGCAGTGCAGAGGAGAAGTAAGCAAGATTGTCAGTCACCCCACATATGCGGCATTGAACACACTCAAGATCCCAACATACATCATTATGAGGCACAACTACATGAAGTGTGCAGTACCGGAAGGACATGTATGGTACATACATGGCCAACATCTGTCAACACGGTCCAACAGGTGGCATCAATTAGTCCCAGGTTGGCCCATTGGATATCATGAGGCCGTGTCACAGTTCCCATCTCCTGCTGCCGTGTCACAATAACCCCCACAGGGACATGTGAGGACAGATGTGCCCCAGGCACCACAGCTCAACGACAGGTACATTCCCAGGGACCCTGTAATGCCACATGGACACTGGCATTACATGGAGTATCATGTATACACCACAGCAAAACAACCATGACCCCCACAGGTAGTGGCCCCACTTGCCACGGCAGGACAGACATGGACGTCTGTGACACACACGCACAACATCAGAGTCCATGCACACACAACGTGGATGTGGAGACTGTCTCCCATTGTGCACATGAAATCAGAGACATTGTAAACACCACATGCACAAAGACTGTGGAGGACCATCACTATTGTGCCACTGGGACACCCTGGCTCAAACATACCGTCCCACATGGGACTCACGGGGTATGTGACATGACATACACATACACCACTGTGAAATGTGACCATGGCACATGCACAGATATGAACAGTTGCACATCACAGTGGTCACGTACACGTAACACCCAGGATCCTGTCCCCATGAACACGTGCACAGCCTGGGGGTGGCTGCCCACAGGTGACACCCACAGGACAACATGTACACCAACATACACACAATAGGAAATGCAGCCTTACATGCCTTATGATAAAGTTTGGACAGGCTGTCGTGATGTAGGTGTGCCCCTCACTCCCTGGGAGCTATCTGTGGCTGGCATATGTCCATCTGAGACAGGCATGCTGACATATGCCAGTCACATGTACAGTGATGCGTTGAACAGCAATGGACCGATCGGTGCCTCCGGCCGGCCCATTGCTTTCAATGTGTGCGGGTACGCGTTGTACCCCTGTGCGCGTTGAACTGCAATGGACCGATCGGTGCCTCCGGCCGGCCCATTGCTTTCAATGTGTGCGGGTACGCGTTGTACCCCTGTGCGCGTTGAACAGCAATGGACCGATCGGTGCCTCCGGCCGGCCCATTGCTTTCAATGTGTGCGGGTACGCGTTGTACCCCTGTGCGCGTTGAACTGCAATGGACTGATCGGTGCCTCCGGCCGGCCCATTGCTTTCAATGTGTGCGGGTACGCGTTGTACCCCTGTGCGCGTTGAACTGCAATGGACCGATCGGTGCCTCCGGCCGGCCCATTGCTTTCAATGTGTGCGGGTACGCGTTGTACCCCTGTGCGCGTTGAACAGCAATGGACCGATCGGTGCCTCCGGCCGGCCCATTGCTTTCAATGTGTGCGGGTACGCGTTGTACCCCTGTGCGCGTTGTACCGCAATGGACCGATCGGTGCGCACCCATTGACAATGGGCTTGCCTGGCAACGGACGCGTTTTCGAATTTCGAACGAGTCGGTTGCTGGAAAATCAGTTGGTCACCCACAACAATGTTGCAAAATCATGTATGTCATGAAGTTGAAGATTTGAAGGATGCTGTGGGCGTGTTTTGGTGCTGCTATTCCATGGATTGGCCAGATTCAGAAGATGCAAACGACTTGGACCTATCACTTTGGACACAAGGGACAGTATCTGCCTCTCCAGCACATATATATTGCTGGCTGTTCCCCTGAGAGCCCACTTGCCTGCACTACATGCTCCAAGACGACATCTGCCACTGCACTGCTGCTGTCTCTGCCCCTCTGGACCCTGCAATGGCACGTACTGTGGAGAGAGCCCCAGCCTTCAGCCTTGAAGAGAACCAGGCCCTGCTGGACAGCCTACTTCCACAGTACAGCAAGCTGTATGGGACACCAGGGGAGCAGGTGAGTGTTCTGTGCACTGCCTTTCTGAATGTGCATTTTGTCTGACTAGCAAGGCTGAGAGTCTGCACGCCACTGGCTAGCAGGCTCACTGAGTAGTTGTCACCCCCCATAGTGTGTAGTGACTTGCACTGGACAGGTATGGTGCAGTGACAGTGCATTTGAACATGGTTTTACTTCCCATGCAATGATACCATGTAGTGACGTCTGGCAAACTGTCCATGGTCAGCTTTGCACTGCCTGTGTACATCATGTGCCCCTGTGATTGAGACATGTATATACAACTGTGTCATGCACGGATATGTTGCATGTGTGGTAATGGCCTTTTCACTTTGTCATCCTCACAGGTTAATGCCCATCGGAAGCAGGAAATCTGGAAGGACATCGTCCGGGCTGTCCGGTCCGTGGGGGTCTACAAGCGCCGGATCCGCAACTGCCAGAAGAGGTGGCAGGACCTTCGGGGCTGGACCCGGAGGATTGCACGGGTCCAGCTGAAGCTGTCGCCTCCTCGCAGGAGGGGCGGAACACGGACCCTGACCCCCCACATGCTCCAGATCCTGGCGGTGGTGTTTCCAGACCTGGATGGGCAGCTGAAGGCCAGACAGCAGCAAGGAGGGGGTGAGTCAAAGACTGCACTGTGAACTCTGTATTACATGCTTTGTGCCCTCCTCTGGCCTGGTTCAACTGCCACAGTGCAGCAGTCATGTTGTCCAGGAGCCATGTCCCTCTATTGTGCACTGCCCACTGCTCATCTGATACCCAGGTGTGGCCCTTACAGTCAGGGAATTGTGTCACTTGGGACTGTGTCCTTGCAGTTTGCTTCACTAAAGGTGGGGGACAGCATCTGTTTCCCTAACTCTGTTGTGGGCATCATGGGTGGGTCCATTGTTCACACAACGCCTGGGTTTGGACATGTGATCTGCGTGTTGCTTTGATATGCGGTCCACTTGCTGAGCTGAGCCACCACATGTGCCTGGGGTATGTGGCACACGCCCATGCAGCGGGTGGGAACAATGTTTGTGCCCCAGGAGTGTGCAGATTACGTGTGTCACACATACATAGCCAGCTATCCACTGTCCAGGGCACATCCCTCATTCATGTGGAGCAGGACAGTCATGCCTACTCCAGGCCATGCAATGCACTCTGTACTCCCACTCCCGTGTATCAGCTGACACATTGTGCACAGTGATTTGACCCCTCCGGTGTCTGCCTCTGTGTCAGTGTGCTGTGGATTAGTTGCCAGGACTGCTGGGGTGTTTCTTGGTAGGGGCTCAGCATGCCCCTGGAGATGTGACCATAGGAGACGATACTTGTGTGTCACATAGGTGTTTGATCAGCTGCCCGTGCAGACTGGGGTATGCGAATGTGATGTTCAGGCAGCTGTTCCCCATTCACAGCAAATTGTGAGGGGCTCAGGTTCAGAGGGTAGTGTCACAGGTCTCCCATATGTCCAATAGGTGTGACCTGGACAGATGAGGGTTGAGATGATGTGTTGTGTGGGGGATGTACATGTGCACTTGTGCAGCTCCAGGACTTGCATTCCCCATGACCTACTATTGTGACACAGTGCATAGTGTTGTTGTCTGGCTGCCAAGTCATACATCACTGAGACAGTGATGTATGACTTAACAGTCATGCCTCTGCCATGGCATGTGTCAACTTATTTGTGGTCCTGCAGGGGAGTGACATGTGCTACATGCACACCATAGTGGCGCTGGCTATCAGGACATGGGTGCATCATGGTGTCTGTCGCTGGTATGCATCACATGCATTTCCTATTTGACTCTGGGCATCCCTTTCATCCGGAAACCTGTACTGACTCAGTGGCAAGAGCTGTGATGTGTCCACACCGTGTCCTCTGCACTGTCCAACTACTGTGTACTTGGTGCATGTGTCCACACTGGGGTGTTGCAATCCAACAGACACCAGACAGATGGGTGCAAGGCCATGTGGGATGTGAGTGCCATGCTTGGCATCAGACTGACAATTGGCTTCTCCTGTTCAGTTAGGGCACTTTTAGCAATGTACAACTAATGATGCCAGGGCTTGCTCTGTGATGTGCTGTGCTCACAGTGGTGTGTGCGTTTGGTGCAGGTGACTGATGTCTGTCTGTTTCCCCATTGTTTGCAGATACATCCACGGCCACGGAAGGGGACAGCTCCACGGACCAGGAGGAGCCAGAGAGCCAGACTGGGTCAGCAGCCGAGGAGTGGTCGGAGGGACCCAGTGGCACGGAGGGCGAGGGGAGCCACACCGAGGAATCCTCAGCACCATCCACCTCAGCTGAGGACCAGAGCAACTCGGAGGATGACTCCCTTGTGGAGGCGGGTGTCAGCAGCCACCACACCCCAGCTAGTGTTGCTGTCCCCGCCACCACCAGCACCACCACCGCCCTCCCATCGGCTCCCATTCCCAAGGTCCGTGGAGGCTCCCATGTTCGGGAGCGTGTCTCCTTTGGCCCAGGCACCGCACCCCCTGCCCCTGTGTCCCCTGCTGCCCTGAGTGAGGAGTCTGTGTACCTCCTTCGCCAGCTCCATGTAGGGCAGACAGCCATGCTGAGTGTCCTCCATGCGCACACCGCACTGTTGACTCAGCTGGTGTCGTTCATGGAGGGCATCTCATCGGGCATGTCTGACCTACAGAGGGGCAACAGGTCCATGGACTCCTCCCTGACGGCAGCAGTGTCCCTCCTCAGACAGTCCCTCACCCCTCCTGCCTCTGCTCCATCCACACTCCCCAGCACCTTGCCCGTCCCAAGCACACACACACCGGCACAGGCACACACCAGCACACACACATCCAGCACACAGACACACACGCCACAAACTAAACGCACACGCACGCACAGTCAGGGGACTGAAACCAGACTCACAGGGGATGGGGCCCTGGTACACACACACGCATCCACGGGCACTGCGCAGTCCTCAGTTGCCTCTCCCTCCAAAGCACCCTCCCTTGCCTCACCTGCAACCCCAAAGACCCAGCGCCTCTTCCTCAGTGACCTCGGCCTCTTCCCCTCCGATCCAGCTGCCCCAGCATCCAGGGGGAAGAGGAAGCCCCCCACACGGAGCAGAGTGCCCCTCGCCCCCGGACACCCTCCCCCAGGCGCAGACAGACTGAGGCCCCCACCCGCAAGTCCCCCCGGAGTGGTAAGAGCAAGACCCCGCCGCCGCCCTGCAGCTCAAGCACCAGGTCACCTTCCTCCATCCCTCAGGCCCCCACTCCACAGGTGCCCCCGCCACACCCTGCCCCAGGTTCCCCCACCCACAGATATACCATCCCCAAGAGGCTCCGGCCTTCTCCCCCTGCCACTTGCTCTCCCGGCACCACACCCCCGCTGCGCTTGTCTGTGCCACTGATGTGGTGAGGGTGTCCTCCCCCTCTGTCCAGCCCACCTTGCCTGTTCCCCATTCTCCTCCCCTGGTGGTAGGCACTGCAGTGGAGTCCACTACCACCCTGTCTGACTTGGGCACTGCAGTGGCGGACCTGTCCACTCCATCTGCAGGGTCCACTGCAGTCGTGCCGGCACCCACAACATCTGAGCCATGCCCCCAGTTGTGCCGGCACACACCATGTCAGACACCTCCACTGCAGTTGTCAGTGGCTCTCCAGCACCCACCACCCCTTCCCTGCTTCCTCCTGGTGAGCCCTGATCCTGTCCCTGCGGTGCCTGGCCTACCCCCCCGGTTGCCCCTCCTAGTGGATTGTCCCTGGTTTTGTGCAGGCATGTGTAGGGTGGCATCTGCCACTGTCACCCACTTGTGACTTTGTTGATGGACTGGCCATTGGCCTTTGTTTATGTTCTACCGGACTTCTACTTTTAATGCCACATATGCTGAATAAAGCAACTTTCTGTTCTCTAGTGCTTTTGCTTCTGATGTACATGATGTTGATGATGCTAAGAATGCCCTTGCTGCAGTGATGGTGATATTTGGTCTCATGATAATGAAGTGTTACTGTGCAGGAACCCATGTGGTCCAGGGGTTATGTGTCCTATCCTGTGGTGTATCCATGTCATCCATAGCAGCATCTGAGGGTGTCATGTGTTCAGTATTTGGCAATGAGATTTCCTACTTAGATTGGCAACTTCACATCTGTGGCTTCCACCCCTGCACATCTGTTGTGCCTGCCATTGTTCTATTCGTCTACTTCCCTGACCGTGTGGCCATCTCCAGTGAACATGCAGGTTTGGGCATCAATGGGGAAGGACTCATCTGTGTTGTCAGTGCAACATTGCTATACAAGTGTGTTGGATCTGTGCTGATGATTCCGTTGGCACTTCCATGACCAGGCTGATGGGACGGGAGCCCTCATTTGTTGCTAATTGTTGATTGTGTGTCCCATTGCTGCCATGGTATGGTATCTGTTCGCCTCACATCTGCAGTCTCCACAGGGTATCTGCATGTGTGTGCCCATTGGTGCAAATATGTGGGTCTGCATTCGGATGGTCACTTCTGTCATTGTGTCATTGATGATTGTTGACGGTGTCAGCCCCCATGGGTGTTGTTTGTCTGCACATGGCCAAAGTTATGTCTTATTTGCACTGCAGGATTTGGCTCCCCCAATTTATGTTGCAATGGGACACATACACTACTTTGCCACTGATGTGTTTGTTGTTCTGTGACCAGGAATCATCCATGCAGTTTGGCAGTTGCACCTCTTACTTTGTCAACACTTGCCTTTTGGTCACTGTGATGATGGGGGTTTGGACCCCATTGCCACAATGTTCAAGATGTGCTGCAGCTATGGACCCCACACTTGCCTTTTGGTCACTGTGATGATGGGGGTTTGGACCCCATTGCCACAATGTTCAAAATGTGCTTCAGCTATGGACCCCACACTTACATTTTGGTCACTGTGATGATGGGGGTTTGGACCCCATTGCCACAATGTTCAAAATGTGCTTCAGCTATGGACCCCACACTTACATTTTGGTCACTGTGATGATGGGGGTTTGGACCCCATTGCCACAATGTTCAAAATGTGCTTCAGCTATGGACCCCACACTTACATTTTGGTCACTGTGATGATGGGGGTTTGGACCCCATTGCCACAATGTTCAAAATGTGCTTCAGCTATGGACCCCACACTTACATTTTGGTCACTGTGATGATGGGGGTTTGGACCCCATTGCCACAATGTTCGAAATGTGCTTCAGCTATGGACCCCACACTTACCTTTTGGTCACTGTGATGATGGGGGTTTGGACCCCATTGCCACAATGGTCATGGCCTGCTTGCATTGTGGGTGCCACACACATATATGTGTGGCACATGTGCTAGGGGGTCACATTGTATGTTCAAAGTCATGTTCGGTGTTGTAGGCATTTGACACAGTCTACACACGCTTGTCATGGTGTTGGGGGGATGTCTTCTTCTTGCATTCCCTAGGTTGTGGTGTGCTGGTTGTGTCATGCATTGTCCATCCTATGAGTGGGGGTGGTAGTAGTGGTAGGCATCCTGCCCCCTGGCTAAGGGTGGTGGTAGGCATCCAGCCCCCCTGGGTGAGGGTGGTAGTAGTGGTAGGCATCCTGCCCCCCTGGCTAAGGGTGGTAGTAGTGGTAGGCATCCTGCCCCCCTGGGTGAGGGTGGTAGTAGTGGTAGGCATCCTGCCCCCTGGGTGAGGGTGGTAGTAGTGGTAGGCATCCTGCCCCCCTGGCTAAGGGTGGTAGTAGTGGTAGGCATCCTGCCCCCCTGGGTGAGGGTGGTAGTAGTGGTAGGCATCCTGCCCCCTGGCTGAGGGTGGTAGTAGTGGTAGGCATCCTGCCCCCCTGGGTGAGGGTGGTAGTAGTGGTAGGCATCCTGCCCCCTGGGTGAGGGTGGTAGTAGTGGTAGGCATCCTGCCCCCCTGGCTAAGGGTGGTAGTAGTGGTAGGCATCCTGCCCCCCTGGGTGAGGGTGGTAGTAGTGGTGGGCATCCTGCCCCCCTGGGTGAGGGTGGTAGTAGTGGTAGGCATCCTGCCCCCCTGGCTGAGGGTGGTAGTAGTGGTAGGCATCCTGCCCCCCTGGGTGAGGGTGGTAGTAGTGGTGGGCATCCTGCCCCCTGGGTGAGGGTGGTAGTAGTGGTAGGCATCCTGCCCCCCTGGGTGAGGGTGGTAGTAGTGGTAGGCATCCTGCCCCCTTGGCTAAGGGTGGTAGTAGTGGTAGGCATCCTGCCCCCCTGGGTGAGGGTGGTAGTAGTGGTGGGCATCCTGCCCCCTGGGTGAGGGTGGTAGTAGTGGTAGGCATCCTGCCCCCCTGGGTGAGGGTGGTAGTAGTGGTAGGCATCCTGCCCCCTGGCTAAGGGTGGTAGTAGTGGTAGGCATCCTGCCCCCCTGGGTGAGGGTGGTAGTAGTGGTGGGCATCCTGCCCCCTGGGTGAGGGTGGTAGTAGTGGTAGGCATCCTGCCCCCCTGGGTGAGGGTGGTAGTGGTGGTAGGCATCATGCCACCCCTGGGTGAGGGTGGTAGTGGTGGTAGGCATCATGCCACCCCTGGGTAGGGGTGGTGGTGCGCATTCAGGCCCCTGTGTGCATATGTGGCATTGGTGATGGGCATCCCGCCCCTATGGTGCTGCTGTTGCTGGTGTAAGTATATTCTGCATCCCTGTGTGTGTGTGTGATGTGTCGTGTACGTGTTGTATGTGTTTTGTGGTTGGTGTCTGGCTTACCTTCTGCGCCGTACGCGTCCGTGCCTGTTCCGGTAGTAAATGTAGAATATTGGTATGATCGGGACGAAGGGATTCATGGTTGGTTCGTGTCGTTCGTCCTTCTCGTTGCTTCGCGTCGTCCTCGTCGCTTCGCCTCGTCCTCGTCGCTTCGCCCTCGCCGCTCGCGTCGCCCTCGTCGCTGCCGTGTTCGTCTCGGAGCCGTGGATCGTGTTGTGGCGCGAATCGGAGCTTATGTGCGCCTCTCCCGGATGCTTTGACGTGCCGTGCGTAGCGACGGGTTCGGCGCGTACGGAAAGCGCATCGTACTTGTCCGGCCGGACGGGGCTGCATTTTTCCTTCCGTGCGACTCGATTCGGCGTTTCCGGATTCGCCTCGGTCGGAGAACAGGACCTGGTTTGGGTGAGTACGGCTCGGCCGGATTTTTTGCTGTTGTGCGCATCGTACTTGCTCGTTCGGTGTGCTGTACGGATCGGTCGGGAAACAGGCTTTCGCATGGCTTTTTTCCCGACCGAATGGTATTGGGTGCGCCTCCGACCGAGATCGGAATCGGCCCCTTAGTGTCCAGCGTGTTCTTGACTTCATAATTACTGGAGTGGGAATAGTAATTTTTATGTGTTTAATGTCCAGCACCTTCCCTGAGTTAATATTTACTGGAGTGGGAATAGTAATTTATATATGTTTAATGTCCATCACCTTCCTTGAGTTAATACTGACTGGAGTGGGAATAGTAATTTATATATGTTTAATGTCCAGCACCTTCCCTGACTTAATTTTGACTGGAGTGGGAATAGTAATTTTATATGTTTAGTGTCCAGCACCTTCCCTGACTTAATTTTGACTGTAGTGGGAATAGTAATTTTATATGTTTAGTGTCCAGCATCTTCCCTGACTTAATACTGACTGGAGTGGGAATAGTAATTTATATATGTTTAATGTCCAGCACCTTCCCTGAGTTAATACTGACTGGAGTGGGAATAGTAATTTATATATGTTTAATGTCCAGCACCTTCCCTGACTTAATTTTGACTGAAGTGGGAATAGTAATTTTATATGTTTAGTGTCCAGCACCTTCCCTGATTTAATTTTTATTGGAGTGGGAATAGTAATTTTATATGTTTAGATGTCCAGCATCTTCCCTGACTTAATATTGACTGGTGTGGGAATAGTAATTTTATATGTTTAGTGTCCAGCACCTTCCCTGATTTAATTTTTATTGGAGTGGGAATAGTAATTTTATATGTTTAGAGTCCAGCATCTTCCCTGACTTAATATTGACTGGAGTGGGAATAGTAATTTTATATGTTTAGTGTCCAGCATCTTCCCTGACTTAATACTTACTGGAGTGGGAATAGTAATTGGTATATGTTTAGTGTCCAGCAACTTCTCTGAATTACTAATTAGTGCAGTGGGAATAGTAATTTTAATTTGTTCAATGTAAAGTAGTTTTTATTATTTAGGGGCCGATTCCGATTCCGGCCGGAAATCTCTCCGACCGAGCCGGACCCGGAGAGAATTCCGACCGAATCGGACCCTAGCAGTCCGACCGAACGAGTACGATGCGCACGCATGCTATTGGACTCGAGTCGGTCGGACTCCCATTGAAGTCAATGGGAGCCGGTCGTACAACGCGTACGCGGGTTCCCATTGACTCAATGGGTGCGAGGCGGACAAGGGCGCCCCCTACAGCGTGTACGCGTCCATGCGCATCGCGGCGTACATGCACAGGTAGGGGGGACCCATGGGTCCCCCCTGTGTGCGACTCGCGCGCCTACGCATACAGGGGGGTCCGACGCGGACCCCCAAAGTCCGGCTCTGACAGCTTTTTTGAGCCGGACGGCGCGAGTCGGTCGGACTGCTCGCGGCGCGCATCGTACTTACCCGGCCGGGGAACGTCTCCATAGCGCGGTGCGAGTCATGTCCATGCGAGTCGGTCGGAGCGTGTTGAAGCCACGTTCGAGTCGGTCGGCGATTTCGCTGGTGCTTGCATCGTACTCGCTCGGCCGGACCGCGTACGATTCGGTCGGGAAACAGGGCTCCGAATCGGATCCGGTGAATCCGAATCCGATTCGGAGCACTACCGGCCGAGATCGGAATCGGCCCCTAAATGTATACTGTATTGGGAATAGTAAATTATATATGGTTAATGTTTTGTATTTTTTATTACTAAATTTTAAGTGTAGTGGGAAGAGTAAATTATATATTGTTTAAGTTTACCACCTTCAATGAATATTGTTTAAATGTATTGGTAATAGTTGGTGATGTTTGTTTATGTAGAAATATATTTTTATAATTATTTATAATTAATATTAAATATTTATATAACAAATATGTTATTTGATGTGTATTTATTTATTTTATATAAAGAGTTGTAGGAAACTTACTGTATGTGTTTTTATATGTGAAGGAATATAAATGTATTTTATTATGTGTAGTGAAAATGAATTTGTCTTGTGTAAGTGATGTATAGTTTATAATTTTCTAGTAAAAAAACAAATGTTAATTAAAATGGTACATTTATCAAATTAATATATTTAAGTAAAATATTTAATAATAAGATATACATATAAAAATAAATTAGACTTTTTTATTTTCAATTTTTTTATTTTTGTATAAGTAGATAGAAAGAGAAACAATTTTTTTATTTATTTATACAATGCAATAGACATTATTAAATATACATAAAATTTGTCAATTTTTATTGAAGGAACATAAATTATTTTACATACATTTATTCGTTAATAGAATTTTTTAAGGGAAAAAAATGTTATGTCATTATTTTACAACATTTGTAACATTGTAATATATGTATACAAATTATATAACCATTTTTGGTATATATATACAGAAAGTAAAGCATTGTATGTTTATTTATTATTTAATATTGTAACATTATAATGTTGTAGTAAATATTGTTTATCATTTACAAATAATTAGCACTTTATTACATGTAAATATATTTTTAATTAATATTATTAGTATATAAAATATTAATAATATTAATTATCACATTGTTGTAATTGAATGAAAATTTTTTTTTAAACAGGTAAGTTTTATTTAACAATTTTACATAATTAATATGTATTTTTTATAATTTTTATCATTATAAAAAAACATATACAATTATAATAATAATAAATATATTTTTATATTAATTATTATTATAACTTTACAAAGTATAATACATTATATAGTAATTTTTAAATATACAGAAAATTGTGTACAACATAAGAAAAATATATGTGAAATTTATACTTTGCTATAATGCTTTTTTTTAACATTATTCATTTTTTAAACCTTTATTTAGGCAGCCATTTTAAGTTTACAGGGACTATTTTGTAACCGCGTACTGTTATTTTGGGTCATTGAGGGTCGGAGAAGCTCGCGGTTGAAAGCTGCGTCGCGTCGAGCAAGGTAAGGGAAATTTTACTTATTTTTCTAAGTTAATACTTATGTTTTAGTGTAGTTAGGACCTATATATTGTATTTATAGTTAGGTTATTACGTTTTTGGTGTGCTGTAGTTGTTAGTTATATTTTAGTGAGATGACGTGAGTTACTGTTTGAGGTGTAGTGTAGACGGACATTAATATGAGTAAATATGTGTTGTTTTGTTGCTATAAATTCATTTTATTGTATTTAATCAATGTATTTGGGTGTATTTGTGTGGGTGGGTATGCTTTTAATCTTTTTTGCAGATTCATTTTAATCGAGTTTACGTTGGAGACAGAGACGCGTTTTTTTTAATAAAAGAACTGTGTATTAGTTTGTTAAACTAATATTATTATCACAGTTTCTTTTAGTTTTCGGTATTTCCTGGAGCGTTTTTTATATTTTTGTATCTTTTTCGGGTTTTTGAGGGTTTACGTAATTTGGATTTCGGAAGGATGGATTTGTATGGGACGTGTTGTATTTTTGCATTTTTTGGGGCTTTTTAAACTTTAACATGGATTAACACATAGATGGAAGGATTATTTCTTTTTGGAATACATTTTCTACAGCTACATAAACCGTAAGTGTATTTTATTTTAATTAATTGGGTGGGAAATGTTTTTAAAATTAATTGTGTTTTATAGTATATTTTGATAATTATTATTTATTTGTAAATATATATTTTTAATTTAAGAAAATATATATGACAAATAAGTAATATTTGTGAAAATATAATATTAATATATGTGTGTAAAGTTTTTGTTTTATGAACGAAAAAAAGTATAATACCTGTGGAACTTTTGTTTATAAAATGCTTTTGGCTATTAGGGATAGGTAATCTAGGCCTCTTGTAGATGGGTATAGGGTAACCTGACTTTGCAGTAGCTCAAACATTTTTTTAGTTTGTTTAGTTAATTTGGGACATATTTGAGTTACAGATTGTTCCATCCGTAATTCTTGATAGCTTTAAGGCCCATTACGATACCGGGCGTAAAAAAATCCGCCACCCATGAAAGCGGCAAAAATCCGCCCGCCTACACCTTCTGAATACCGACCCAGCAATTATGATGCCTCGAACCGAAAACCGCCAGCGGCGGTAAAAACACACAAAATACCGCCCGCCCATGCCCGAGTCGGAGTCAAACCGCCCGCCACGGACGGAAAGACGCACGACAACACAAAACCGCCCGCCCTCACGGTCGAGACACCGCACGTGAAATTACGATCGCACCGACATGAGCGCGGAAAAACAACAAATACACCGCCCGCCAGCGGAAACAACACTGAAGAAAATGGACACGGCAGAAGCCATGGCGGCCACGTCCCTGCACAGAAACAGCCCCGGACTCAAACAAACACACACAACATGGCAAACAAGTCCACACAGCAACCCACGCACAAATACACAGACAAAGTACACATCCCGAAAACACACCACCCCTGGACAAACAAATAAACCACAAAGCCCAGAACACCAGCCACAACACACCTGAAAACAACAGACCATCAGGACACACCCAAACAGGTAAGTACAAAAACAGCCCCTCCACAGACCACAACCCCTTGCAACATTGCAAAGCAGAGAGGAGAGGAGAGGACACAGTGACACAGCAAGGACAGCAGTACACCACAGATACGCACACATCACACCCACCACCACCACCACCACCAAACACCGGCACCACAAACCCCCTGCACATCACACATCACACACCGCACCAGCACCACAAACACCATGGCATCACACAGAATGCCCAAGTTCACTTCCACTGAGCTGACGGTCATGGTCGATGAGATCGTCAAGGTGCACACACAAATCTATGGCAACCAGGTCCAGCACACACCACTAGCCACCAGAAAAAGGATGTGGAACAGAATTGTAGACCAGGTCAATGCAGTCGGGACCGTACCCAGAAACAGAGGAGAGATAAACAAACGGTGGAACGACATCAAAAGCCTGGTCAAGAAGAAGGAGAGCAAAAACCGAGAGCTGGCTGCCACGACTGGCGGAGGGAATCCCGCGCATTACAAGACCTTCAAAGCGTGGGAGGAGAAGGTGCGAGTCATCATCCATCCGGAGATCCTCACCGGATTACCAGGGGGAGTGGAGGCTGGTAAGTACAAACAAATGTATACCAGCACACCGCTATGTACTCACATGCACTACCACCATGCCATAGCTCCGAGGGACAAACACCCCCATGTCCAGTACACAATACACAACACATCACTCACACATGCAACAGGCACCACCACACACACAGCCCAAACATATCAACTAACAAAACCATGGGGGCATGTGTACACCCAGCCAGCCACGTAACTACCAACAGGTCCCCTAGTACTCCAGAAGCGCCACAACGAGCACCCCCACACCCATGTGGCAGCCGTAGCTGCACCAACCGACAAGTAACAGGTAAGTAGCCGCAACACAAAGGCAGTGGGTGGGAGGGGGACAGCTGAAGTACAACACCCACCAGGCCCCTAGTCCTACAGCACAGCAAGGCGGAGCACCCCCACACCCATGTGGCAGCCGTAGCTGCACTAACCGACAAGTAACAGGTAAGTAGCAGCAACACAAAGCGCAGTGGGTGGGAGGGGGACAGCTGAAGTACAACACCCACCAGGCCCCTAGTCCTACAGCACAGCAAGCGGAGCACCCCCACACCCATGTGGCAGCCGTAGCTGCACTAACCGACAAGTAACAGGTAAGTAGCAGCAACACAAAGCGCAGTGGGTGGGAGGGGGACTGCTGAAGTACAACACACACCAGGCCCCTAGTCCCACAGCACAGCAAGGAGGAGCACAGCCCACACCCCACACCCACGTAGCAGCCACTGCAGTGCACACCGGCAGCCGACAGGTAGACATCCCGCCCCAGGACAAACGGTGTCAGTGGGTGTCCAGCCATCACCACGACCCATAACACCGCCCCCACCCCCACAGACCTGCAACATGGAGCACCCCCCGCCCATAACCATGTTGCATCCAGTCCAGTGCACGCTCAAAAACAACCTGCAGGTGGGAAACTGGACAGGGCGGGGTGACTGGAGGCATGAGGACTGAATTACGACTAACACATGGGACATGTCAAGTAGCAGAGGAACACGCAGCACTGCTCCCTGCCACAACCATGTGAACAATGTGCACACGGACATGAACCACAGAGTCACACCCCACATGACCCATCACAGACACAGCAACACCCAAGGAGCCACGTCTGCATGCACAAGTCACACTGATTACAGAACCACACGGCAGGCACAGTGCAACCCATCACACACAACTGCAACACCATCGAAGTCCTGTCCATGTAGCCCCTACTGCCTGTCAACCACACATCCCACAACTACGCCCATGTAAGACATACCACACTAGACGCAACAGCGTGGAACAACATAAATGCACACGAACACCACTGGACCCATCAAACACACAGACACACAATGCACATACAACATACCATCCATCTCATCCGTCAGCCCCAGTCACATGAAAGGTATGTCATCCGAACAGCTGGTCCACATACAGTAGTCACGCAAAGAAACATGCCCATGATAAATCATGTGCCAGAAGTGAATGAAGCGCACGTCACACTGTGAGCAACTACACACATAACATGGGCCACACACCCCGAGCACTGCAGTGATGCACATGGCACAGGGCAGCACGCACACCAAGGAATTGGACCATCTGCAATACGTCGTGTGGCACACAACCATCACTCACTCATAACAATGCGTCCAATTACATGGCCAGAAATCACAACAGACAGCAAATATGCAGGGTATGTCAGACATACACACACCTCAGACCATGCACTGTCATGTTGCCACAACACATGTCACGTTCTGCACCCATGGCACACAGTATGTACCCCCAAAGCATAGTTCATCTCAAATGCGTTTCAAGGGGCTGACC
Organism: Calotriton arnoldi; assembly: GCA_963921515.1. NCBI lineage: Eukaryota > Metazoa > Chordata > Amphibia > Caudata > Salamandridae > Calotriton > Calotriton arnoldi. The sequence goes on along the minus strand of CAWUFW010024868.1, from coordinate 24,285 downwards.
CCCATTATGCCATCTGCGTTTCGAAGCATTACATTTGAACCCCAAGAGCATAGTACAAACCAACCTCCACGATGGGTCTGGAGTCTGCATACACCAGAGCCACAAAAAGCAGGAGCACAGCAACACACCCATCGGCATTGCCAATCCGTCCCATGCCACATGTCCACAGCACACAGTCCCATTGGCATGCCCACACAACAACAAATAGCACAGCCACACACACGGCTCCGGGAAACCTGTGCACGACTGTGCACGAACTGTGGATGTCAGACAACCTATACATACTTTGTCATGTGCAACACAATAACATATCTCATTCCCCCACAGGTGACGAACTGCTGGATGCTGGAGATGGAGACAGCAGCCAGCACAGCCAGCCTGCAAGCCCCCAACAAGGACTCACGGATGTGGAGGATCTGTCCTCCGATTCGGACACGGACCACCCAGCAGGCCCATCTGGTGTGGCAGGGCCCAACCGCACCCCAGGCACCCTCCCACCCACCAACCCATCATCCAGGGCTGATGACCACTCACAGCCCCCTGCTGCCACTGTCGTAGCGGCCACTACCACTGTTGTGGCGGCCACTCCCACGGTCGTTGCGGCCACTCCCACTGCCGCAACCACCACCACGTCATCACTGGCCCCAGCCCCAGCGCAAGTGGTGGTCCGGCCGACTGGGTCCACCCTGGGAGCCACAGCGAGGACCGTGGTGAGCAATGTGGCCAGTGGGCAGGTCGGTGGCAGCAGTACTGGTAGGAGGAGCAGGGCCAGGCCAACGCCAACTGTGCCTGGGAGCCAAGCCCTGCCGCCAATCGACAGAGTCCTTGGGGCCTATGAGGAGGCCCAAGGCGAATGGGCCAGGTCGGCAAGCGACACGCGGGAGGTCCTTGCGGTGTTGAGGTCCATGGACGCCCACATGGCCCAAATCGCGGACCTCATGGGCCAGCTGGTGGTGGGGGAGGGCACAAGCAAGGCCAGCAACACCACCTCCGCCACCACCTGCTGTGGCGCAGGTTCGTGCAGCATCGCGTTCCCCTGCGTCCACAGCGAGTGAGCACTCCTCAACCACCACCAGCGGAACATCAACACCCCCCTACCAAACGTGGAAGGGGCCGTCCGAAGAGGAAACAGGTGTCCAGAGAGGACTTCGCATGCACCAAACGCCAGTGAGTCAGCCAGCCACCTTGACCACCTACTGCATTGACTTGTAATACGATCCTACCCCACACTGCCATGTGAATGGCATGTGTCTGTTGGACTGTGGACATAGAACTCCATGGGTACACATGTTGAGGTAATTTTAATAGTTGCTCTTTTAGTATTTGGGTAGTTGGTTTGTCAGTACTAGTGCTTGCTTCTTTTATACTTTCAAGAGCATCTCTAACCTCAATCTCTGTTATGTTTGGGGGGTGATTATGTTCTTTTACAGAAATAACAGTAGTTTCCTGAGTAGTAGCTCTTCCATAGCATTTGTTAGAGTAGTATTTGCTACACTTCCAAAATACTTTAAGGCCAATTTGTTTCTCCTGTGTATACACATACCCCATATAACATAATAGCATTTTATTTTTTTGTGACATTACAAATTCTGCACCTTCAGTCATGTTGTTTTATTTTATGCTAGGGAAAATTCAAAAAGAAAATATTTTAATATAATAAATACAACATGTTTGTTAAATACTGTTACATCTCAGTGAATATACTTACAATGTTTAGTTTGATGTAAATGAAATTGGTTAGGAAATGATTTCAAGCTTTCTTTTCTATTTTCTTGATGTAATTTCTGTTGAGAAGAGAAAAAAACATATTAATAATTTGATTATATTGTTTGTAGATGATAGGCATTTTAGGGGTAAAGGGTTATTTGGGTGGGTATTTAACGTTGTTTAATAATGGAAAATGATATACTTACTTTTTAGTTGTCTTTATTTTGTTAGTAGTTGTAGAATTATTTTGGAAGCTTTTGCTGTTGGCTGTAGAGGAGATAGATAAAAAGAAAATATATATTAGTGAATAACGTTTTGAAAATATTTTTAGGTCGGTTTGGCAAAAATAGAATATACTTACATTTATTGTTCTTTTATTGGTGAGTATTTTTGAAATAATTTTCTGGCTTTGTAGGATATCTGTAGAGGTGATATAAAAGTAAGGAATGAAAGAATAGTCAATTAGGTTTTAGAAATAATTTTTGTTGCAGGTTAGTAGTATTGTTATATTTTAAAAACAGTTTTACTTACTTAGGGGCCCATTACGATGGCGGGCGGAAGCACTACCGCCGTGCTGGCGGATGCAAAAACCACCAGTTACCGCCGGCACGCAGCAGTCCACACGCCCGCCCAATTACGATGCGAAAAGCAGGCCAAACACCGCCGGCAAGCCAGCAACACCGTCCGCCATCAAAGTGCGCCCGCACACGTAGCGGCGCAGCACAACTGACACACACCGTCCGACGAAACACGTCCCGCCCGGCGCATAAATTACGATGCCGCAAACAAACGGCTCCCACGGCAAAGAGACACCGCACGTGAAAGAGAGGCGGAAACACGGACGCAGAGCACGGACAACGAAGAAGCGGCACCCCGGGCATGAATCCAGCACTGCAGGCCCTTCCCATGCTTCTGCTGATGCACCACCAAGGACGCAACGTACCGCGGAGACGCAGGTAGGCACACACACAACAAGTGCACGCAAACAGCGCACACAGTGCAAGGGCGGATAAAGCGGACAACCCCCACCAGCGCGTGCACACTACACATCCACCATTGCATCCACATATGACACACAGGCCAAATCCTAACATCGCGGAACACATGTGTACACACCACCTGGGACTAGGAACCAACCACCCCGTCACGGCCCCAAAGCGCCGATGACGCCGCCACACATGCGCACAACGCAGAGGCCAACCGCAGCGCCATGCATGCGTCGCACACAGACACAGGGACACAACCAAGCAGCACACACACCAGCCCCACCCCGAACGCACATGACACGTGACAGGCCGGCCACAGACATGTCCCCAACGCCCAATTCACGGACAACACCCAACGCCACACAACCGACGCACACATGTCAGTTAAGTCACGCAACAGCAGGACACACCCCAGTGTAACAAACATGGCGAAGCACACAGCGGCGGCAACACCAACTAGGAGAAGCAGGGCCCCTTCGGGAAGAGGAACGCCAGTACCACACTGAAAAACCCATACCACCCTGCACATATGAACAAGACACATGAAACGGAACACCAAAGAGCCCGGGGACCGACAACAGGTGGCCCAAGAATTACATCCACACACAAGGCCCAACGCAGAGCGGAAAGGCAGCCTGCCGCCCACACAAGGGAGAGCAGACAGCACTGAATGACCTTCCATTCCAACACCGAAACCACAGCCCTACGACAGAAGCCGGTGAATACAGCCATTGTCCAAGAATAGACCAACACAGGCATGCCGAGGAGACCGACCACACGGCAGATAGCGCATATCACAGAAGCACACAACGGACGGGGAAGAAAGAAGAAAACACTCCCCATGTCGGCCACATGCAAGTTAATTGGAAGGAGTCACACAGCACCGACCTTGAACTGTCTGAGAAGCATGTGGGAAGAGGGCCCGTGTCCTCCAAACAAGCCAACAGAACACAAGTCCTGTCTCCCCACGACTACACAGAGCTCACAGCAACCCCGGAGCGTGCACATTGCAGACTGCACACACAGCCGGAGCACGCCACCTCTACGAACCGCTGCGAAATGGCAACCGCAACACACCTACCCAACTACGCCGAAGAGCTCAAGCTGTACCAAACCAGCACGATACATACATTGGGATGCGATCTCCTGTCCCTGCTGAACGTAAGTTACCGACTGACTTACCGCATCACATTGTTCAGCTGCGTCATGCCCGTCTTCTACTGTCGGAGGTGTCCCTACCAGCATCCCGTCGAGATATGCCTCTCCAACCCGGCATGTCTGAAGGCGGACCTGCTACCACTACTCCTCCCTCTGGACGCACACGACAGGGCCTGCTCTGCCTATGGGGGCATGGCGTATGTGGCCAACATCGCACGCGCACTGAAATGGAACCACTGTGCCTCCACACGACGGATCATCGAGAACAGCTACATCGAATGTCACCCAGCATGCCCCATCATGGTCCTCCAAGGGACAACCTACGAACAACACCTTGACAGCCACCATCCGCTTCATTGGCTGGCAAACATGTACACCACCAATGACATGGAAGCCCTGCTGGACGGCATCGCATACCTGTCAACCTGTAAATACGTCGGACCACAACGCAGGTTCCCCGAGTGACCTATGAAGTCCAACCCCGCACCCATGCTCAGCTTCCGCACGGACTGGCCAGTCACCACCACAACAGCCATACCAAACGACCGGCAACTGTAACCACACCATCAACGACATCGCCATGACATCGGATATGACCGGGACATGCACACTGTTCCCCATCACATCCAGGAACACCGCATGCATCGTGGGAGGCAGTGGCATGGGCTCTGTGCATCGCACCCACATGGACGGAACTGCACGAACAACCAGGACACGACATGGATCCAGCGCCCATGGACACACACACCGCTCAGTGGACATGAATAGGTCGCCTGGAGTCTGTGGGTGCTGCACCCCTCCCACCCCCGCCCCGGGAATCCCATACCAGGACCTTTGCATGGACGACAAGTGCATACAACAACAACACGACCCCAGTGACTGTGACATGTCCAGTAACCACCACAGTGCAACAACAAGTGGCACGCCGCTGCATGCACGCAAGCACATGCCCTGATGTCATCTCACATGCACGCGTGCATGAGGAACAACCGCAGCAAACCTGTCACATGGAACTGAGATGGACTGTGCCCATGATGCCGAGCGGTCTGGTAGGCTACATGTATACCGTCTGTGTCAAAGTCCGCAGCTCCGCAGCCATACGTAAATGTACATTAGCACAGCCTTGGCCAAGCAGATGTAACCCCACACCCTATCCCATTTGTAATCATGCTCAGTATATCCTCAACATGTATCCCGCTGCCAGTAGTGTCCACTATACTGCATCACAGAGGACAGAAGACTCAATATAATGTTTGAAACCAGAACTGTCTCCGCTGACTCATTTCACAAGTACGAATGAGAGAGGATGAGAGTATGTGAAGTACACGGCAGTCGTGACATGACCATGTAGTCCACTGGTATTGGATGTCAACGCAAATGAGTAGCACTACTGTGGAAGACACACATGTGTCGTGTGAAGTCGTATGGACGCAGTGCTCAGGTGGGTGGGTGCGACGGGTAGATGCGCACATGCCAAGTTGGAGCACGCCGTGTTGGGAGGGGTCATGAACAGTACACCACCGCTTCCCTGGGCATTGTGAGAGGACACCTGTCGGGGGGAGTGAACACGTGTGTGCACAGCAGCCGGGCACACGTACAAAGCGGTACCAGGCGCACCGAATGCCCACCCTCTGTGGACAAGCTGGATCCTGTTGTGCGCCCGCCATGCCCCTTGACAAGGCACACACAGCCCCAGTCGACCAGGTGTAACCCCAACATAGTCAATCCACACAGGCGATACAGGGCACGGGATGGCAGTGGAGCATGGTGTGTGAGAGGTCTCCTCGCGCTCCTCCTGGTCATATCACGCAGGCAATAGAACCTCAACGTCCAGCATGGCAAAAAGTCAAATGGAAGTGTAGGGGGACGCACCACAGCACGAGCAGCACTGACGTCACGGGAGGTGGCTCGCACCATCCCATCCATTGCCCATCATACCAACCACGCCACATGCCATTGCGACTAAGTGCAAGCGCGTGCGCCACCACCCCTGAGCCCTCCCCAGAGAGGCCAAAGAGTGAATGTGTGGGCCATCAGCCACAGACGGACGCGGCATGGCCGCAAGGGCAGCCACAGCCACTGGGTGTCGCAGGTGGCGGATCCGGAAGGCGAAGACTGTGATGCATAGTCCATGCAGGCCGGGTCTCCATTTGGGGCACCACGCAGGTGGACGGCGTCCCGCCACACATCATACCCTGAGACAGCCCACTCGTGCAACTGGACCCACACATGCACTCCTTGCCCTCTCTGGTGCGAGCTTGGGGCTGCCTGTGCAAGCGCTAGCCTCGCAGGTGAGCATGCATATTGGGGGGCGAGGGGAGGACATGAGGGCTGGGGCGAAGATGACTGTATCACTGTCAGTTAGTACAAGGGATGACCCAGATGTGGAAAGGAAGAGACGTGTCCCGTGTGTACTGCAACTAGTCGCCAATCCAACTACCCCCCCATGTCCGGAATGTAAGCCCGCACCTAGGCCCGCCCATCCGCCACATCGAACATACCACCAGCACGACAACCTTCCCATTCGAAACACTGACTGGGGGTGGCGACCAGTGAACAATCATGTGTAGCCTACCCACGCGTACATGTGGGCCCTCCATGATCCATGTCACCTGCGGCAAAGACATGACATGCGCAATGAGGGAAGTGAGGAGAGCTGTCCGCCCCACGCGCAGAAGGTGCATCAGCTCCACAGACCCAGCAGCGAGTCCAGCAGGGGTCACATGTGCAGGGGCAGCTGTGCCTGGTGTGAAGGCACATGCATATGGACAGCACATCGACCAATGTGTAGTCTGCCCACATCCACAGTCCATCATCATGCGGACATAGGAATTGAACACAGGGCAACACATCTTAGCTGGTGCACCCACCGTGACCAACAATGCGCAATCATCGACGTACCCGCCCTGTGCATGGCCCCCCACCCAACGGAGGCACATCCAGTGCCACCATCCCACACACACAAGCCTTCCACGGAACATGCTGTGTCCAATGGTCAGTACAGAGTCAGCGCCCATCTGGTGGATCCTGAACAGGAGACACATGCACACACATGCCAGCTCCCACTATGTACGACTGCCACCTGGCACGTGCAATGTAACCTCTCACCTGTGACGTGTGACTGCAAGCACACAGCCGTCTTGGCATGGGGCTGTCAATGTGGACACCAGTCAATGTTTCGGGAGCTGTGATCCGTACAGTGCTGTACATAGGGTGCAGTGCTGACACCTACTACTGTCTCATATCCCCTCGTGCCACAGGTCCCACTTGTATTGGCCGCTCAGCCCGTGCCCACATCGTCGTCGTCGTGTGCCATACTCATCCAGCCTCGGAAGCAGTACCATGCTCAGCAGACACTCATGTTGCCGTGGCGTTGCCGCTTGACGAATATGCAGTCAGTCCCCATCAGCACGCCCGCAAGTCATTGGGGCCTAGATCCCCATGTGCATGCACATGGCAGTGGTATGTCTCACTTGCCATTGCCATTGTTGGGAGACCTGTGTAAGTGTATTGTGGCCGTGCCGTCCCAGCTTGACAGCTGGGCTGTGGCCCATGTGCTTGCTCAGTCATGTCAGTGATGTGTATGCGAAATTGCTATGTGCCGTGTTGCTTTGACATGTGTCCTCTGCCATTTAACCCAGGCGGAGACCGAACATTGACCGCCCATACCAATTGCTGGCGGACATGGACGATACAGAGGTAATCAGGAAGTTTCGGCTGGACAGGCCAACTCTGCATCGACTGTGTGCCATGTTAGAGCCCCATCTCCGTCCCCGCAGGGTGTATCCGACTGCTGTCACCCCCACGGCTAAGGTGATGGCCGCCATGCATTTCTTCGCCACTGGGTCATTCCAGCACACAGTGGGCAGTGGAGGAGGGATGTCCCAGCCCATGTTCAGCAAGGTGCTGAGGGATGTACTGGCAGCCATGATGCTGTACCGGAACAGGTACATCCGCTTCCCCAGGGCTCGTGAATTGGCGGCAGTGAAGGGTGCATTCTATGCCCTTGGCAGAATCCCACACGTCGTGGGAGCCATTGACTGCACTCATGTATGCCTTGTTCCACCACAGGCCACTGAGCACCTGTACCGCAACAGGAAGCACACGCACTCCCTGAATGTGCAAGTGGTGTGCCTTGCGGACATGGTGATCACCCACGTGTGTGCAAAGTTTCCAGGCTCGGCCCATGACGCACACATAATGCGCAACAGCATCTTGCCACGACTGATGGCCAATCTGCAACAGGATCGTGGCTGTATTGTCGGTGAGTATGTGGAGTGGTGTAGCGTGCTGGTTGTGCGATGCTGTCCCCTGTCCAGTTGGAATAGCAACGGTTCTCTGTGTCCCTCACACCCAGGTGACTCTGCGTATCCGAATGGGGCATGGCTGCTCAGTCCATTGAGGAATCCTCGCACCCCAGCAGACGATCGATACAATGAGGCACATGGGAGGACCAGACGTGTGGTCGAGCGTACCTTTGGCCTCCTCAAGTCCAGGTTCAGGTGCCTGGACCGCACCGGGGGTGCACTGGCGTACTCCCCACAGAAGGTGTGCCAGATAGTGGTGGCGTGCTGCATGCTGCACAATCTGGCCATTCGGAAGCAGATCCCCCTCATTGTGGATGACGGAGATCAACCAGGGCCCCAGCCCGCAGACCAGGACAGCTCGAGTGAGGTGGACAGCGGAGAGGAGGAAGCTGGGAATGTGCGCCAGCAGCTCATCGCCCGCTACTTCACTTGACGGTGAGTGTCCATGTACGACGGATGATGTGTCTGTATCTATGCAGGTGTGTGTGTGCTGTGTCAGGGTGGCCGTATGTTCACTGCGTGCAGTGTGTCAACGCTCCATGGCCAGGGTAGTATGCCACTGTTGGTGACTGTGGCATTGTGCCCTATTGCTCTGTGCGATGTGTGTACATTGCTTGTAGTTGTTGACATGTACTGTGTGATGGGTGTGTGACACACTCATTGAATGTGCTCCTGTTCTGTCTCCCACCCCTAGGTCCCTACAGGCCCTCCGGATTCCATTTCCATGCCACGCATCAGGTGCCTTTCCGCCCAAGGTGGCCGTTGTATTCCGTACAATAAAGACACAGGGCACAAACAGCAGTTAGTGAAAAAGGTGCATTTATTACAAACTGTGACATGTGATTGTGTGTAAGGTGATGACAAAAGTGGTGCGTGCAGTGACAATGAGCTGTCGGTCATGGCTGCGTGATGATCAGGGTGTACCCACTGGTTCTATGTCCATAGTCCAACACACACATGCCATCCAGATGGCTGTGTGGAGTGGGATCGTAGAGCAAGTCAATGCAGTGGCTGGTCAAGGAAGGCTGGCGGAAGGCTGGCTGGCTGCCTCACTTGCGACTGGAGCGTGCGAAGTCCTCCCGGGAGATCTGTTTCCTCTTCGGACGGCCCCTTCCACGTTTGGGAGGGGGTGTGTGGTGGCGACCTGCTGGTGGTGGGTGAGGTGTGCTCACTGGCTGTGGACGCAGGGGAAGTGGACACTGCTGCCCGAGCCTGCGCCCTAGCAGGTGGTGGCGGAGGTGGTGTTGCTGGCCTTGCCTGTGACCCCACCGCCACCACCAGCTGGCCCATGAGGTCCACGAGTTGGTCCATACGGGACACGAATTGGCCCATATGGGCGTCCATGGACCTCAGCACCCCCAGCACCTCCCGCGTGTCAGTAGCAGACCTGGCCCATTGTCCTTGGGCCTCTTCATAGGCCCCAAGGACTCTGGCCATTTGAGGCAGGGCATGGCTCCCAGGGGAGGCTGGCGTTTCCCTGACCCTGCTCCTCCTACCAGTCCTGCTGCCACCGGCCTGCCCACTAGCCACATTGCTCACCACGGTCCTCGCTGTGGCTCCCAGGGTGGATCCAGTCGGCCGGGCCACCACCTGCGCTGGGGCTGGTGCCAGCGAAGACGTGGTGGTGGTGGAGGCGGTGGTGGTCGGTGCGGCGATGGTGGCGGTTGCGGCAGTGGTAGTGGCCGCAATGACCGTGGGTGTGGCCGCAACGACAGTGGCAGCAGGGGACTGGGACTGTTCAGCATCCCTGGATGATGGGTTGGTGGGTAGGAGGGGTCCTGGGGAGCGGCTGGGCCCTGCCACGCCAGATGGGCCAGCTTGGTGGTCCGTGTCCGAAGAGGTGGACAGATCCTCCAGATCCGTGTGTCCTCGTTGGGGGCTTGTAGGCTGGCTGTGCTGGCTGCTGTCTCCATCCCCAGCGTCCAGCAGTTCGTCACCTGTGGAGAGAATGAGATTTGTTATTGTGTTGCACCTGGCGAAGTATGTATTAGTCGTCTGACATTGGCAGTTCGTGCAATCTCGTACATGGGTTTCCCGGAGGCGAGTGTGTGGCTGTGGCATCTGTAGGTGTGTGTGCTAGGCAATGGGACTGTGTGCTGTGCACATGTGGCATGGGACGGATTGGCCATGCCGATGGGTGTGTTGCTTTGCCCCTACTCATTGTGACTCTGGTGTATGCGGGCTCCTGGCCCATCCTGGGTCTGGTTTGTACTTTGCTTTTGGAGTTCAAATGGAACGCTTAGGAACGCATATGGCAACATGGGGGCCATGCCCCAGATTCGCATTTGGGAGGGAATATGCTTTTGGGGTTCAAATGGAACGCTTAGGAACGCATATGGCAACATGGGGGCCATGCCCCAGATTCGCATTTGGGAGGGAATATGCTTTTGGGGTTCAAATGGAACGCTTAGGAACGCATATGGCAACATGGGGGCCATGCCCCAGATTCGCATTTGGGAGGGTATATGCTTTTGGGGTACATGCTGTGAGCCATGGGTGCCGAACGTGACATGTGTTGTGGCAGCATGACAGTGCATGGTCTGAGGTGTGTGCATGCCTGACATGCCCTGCATATTTGCTGTCTGTTGTGGTTACTGGACATGGCATTGGACGCATCGTTATGAGTGAGTGATAGTTGTGTGCCAGCCAACGTATTGCAGTTGTCCCATCTCCTTGGTGTGCGTGCTGCCCTGTGCCATGTGCATCACTGCAGTGCTCGGGGGGGTGTGGCCCATGTTGTGTGTTGTTGCTCACAGTGTGTCGTGCGCTTAATTGACTTCTGGCACATGGTTGGTCATGGGCATGTGTCTTAGCGTGACTGCTGTATGTGTGGCAGCTGTGCGGATGACATGCCTTTCATGAGACTGGGGCTGACGGATGGGATGGATGGTATGTTGTATGTGCATGGTGTGTCTGTGTGTTTGATGGGTTCAGTGGTGTTCGTGTGCATTTCTGTTGTTCCGCTCTGTTGCGTCTAGTGTTGTTTGTCTTACATAGGCGTAGTTGTGGGGTGTGTGGTTGACAGGCAGTAGGGGCTACATGGACAGGACTTCAATGGTGTTTCGGTTGTGTGTGATGAGTTGCACAGTGGCTGCCGTGTGGGACTATATTCAGTGTGGCTTGTGCATGCAGACGTGGCTCCTTGGGTGTTGCTATGTCTGTGATGGGTCATGTGGGGTGTGAGTCTGCTGTTCATGTCCGTGTGCACATTGTTCACTTGTTCGTGACGGTGGGCGGTGCTGCGTGTTCGTGTGCTACGTGACATGTCCCATGTGTTGGTGGTGTTATGGTCCTCATGCCTCCAGTAATCCAGCCCTGTCCAGTTTCCCACCTGCAAGTTGTTCGTGCGTGCACTGTACTGGATGCCACATGGCTCTTAGCGGGGGTGCTCCATGTTGCAGGTCTGTGGGGGTGGGGGGTGTAGTGGGTCGTGGGGTGGCTGTACACCCACTGACACCGATTGCTGTGGACCGTGATGTCTGCCTTTCGGCTGTCGTTGTGCACTGCGGTGGCTGACACGTGGGTGTGGGGTGTGGGGGATGCTCCTCCTTGCTGTGCTGTGGGACTGGGGCCTGGTGTGTGTTGTACTTGGGCTGTCCACCTCCGACCCACTGCACTTTGTGTTCCTGCCACTTACCTGTTACTTGTCAGTTGGTGCAGCTGTGGCGGACACATGGGTGTGGTGGGTGCTCGTTGTGGCGCTTCTGGCATATTTGGGGACCTGTTGGTGGTTACGTGGCTGGCTTAGTGTACACATGTCCCCACGCATCTTACAGTTGTTCGGTTTGGGCTGTGTGTGGTAGTGTCTGTTGCATGTGTGTGTGATGTGTTGTGTATTGTGTGCTGGACATGGGGGTGTTTGTCCCTGGGAGCTGTGGCATGGTAGTTGCGCATGTGAGTACATAGCGGTGTGCTGGTATACATTAGTTTGTACTTACCAGCCTCCACTCCCCTGCTAATCCGGCGAGGATCTCCGGATGGATTACGACTCGCACCTTCTCCTCCCACGCTTTGAAGGTCTTAAAGAGCGCGGGATTCCCTCCGCCAGTGACGGCAGCCAGCTCTCTGTTTTTGCCCTCCTTCTTCTTGACCAGGCTCTTTACGTCATTCCAACGTTTGTTTATCTCGGTTCTGTTCCTGGGCAGGGTCCCGACTGCATTGACCTGGTCTACGATCCGGGTCCACATTCTGTTTCTGGTGGCTAGTGGTGTGTGCTGGACCATGTTCCCATAGATTTGTGGGTACACCTTGATGATCTCGTCGACCATGACCGTCAGCTCCATGGGCGTGAACTTGGGCATCCTTTGTGGTGCCATGGTGTTTGTGGTGCTGGTGCGGTGTGTGTTGTGTAATGTGCAGGGGGTTTGTGGTGCCGGTGTTTGGTGGTGGTGGTGGTGGTGGTTGTGATGTGTGCGTTTCTGTGGTGTGCTGCTGTCCTTGCTGTGTCACTGTGTCCTCTCCTCTCCTCTCTGGTTTGCAATGTAGCAAGGGGTTGTGGTCTGTGGGAGTGCTGCTTTTGTACTCACCTATGTGGGTGTGTCCTCATGGTCTGTTGTTTTCAGGTGTGTTGTGTCTGGGGTTCTGGCCTTTGTATTTTTTGTTTGTCCGGGGGTGTTTTCGGGATGTGTACTGTGCTTGTGTATTTGTGCGTGCCTTGCTGTGTGGACTTGTTGGCCATGTTGTGTGCTATTGGTTTTGTGTGCGGATGGTTTCTGTGCAGGTACGTGGGCGCCATGGCTTCTGCCGTGTCGATTCTCATCGGCGTTGTTTGCGCTGGCGGGCGGTATATTTGTTGTTTTTCCGCGCTCATGGCGGTGCGATCGTAATTTCACGTGCGGTGTGTCGGCCGTGTGGGCGGGCGGTTTTGTGTTGTCGTGCGTGTTTCCGTCCGTGGCGGGCGGTTTGACTCCGACTCGGACGATGGCGGGCGGTATTTTGTATGATTTTTCGCCGATGGCGGTTTTCAGTTTGTGTACTCATAATGGCGTGGTCGGTGTTCAGGCGGTGTGTGCGGGCGGATTTTTGCCGCTTCCATGCCTGGCGGATTTTTTTACGCCGGGTATCGTAATGTGCCCCTTAGTGCAGTTTTAAATCTCTTTTTTAGTAATGAAAGTTTTCTTTCAGGAAACAGTTGGGCACAGTTTCACATTCTTCTTTATTATAGTTTTTAAGTGTAAAAGAGATGTATGTCTTTGATGTTTATATAGTGTTTATTTAATTGGTTGCTTTATGTTATTGGTGTATTTTGAAATGTAAGCATTTTATTGGTTGAAGTTAATTGTTTTTATTCTTTTGGCACTTTCTTTCCATATAAGGGAAACGCTAATTAAGAAACTGTTAGTAGAAAGTAAATATTTTATCTTTTTACTTTTTGTAAATAATTTAAATGTTGTTTTTAATGTGAAATAATGCAAGTATTATATATTTTACAGTTTATATTTTATTATTGTAATATGTTTGTTTAGGCAAAATATTTTGTTTTATATATTGATGTGTTTGCAAATTATTTTATTATGTTGTTTAAGTATTTTATATTGTTTTATAATGTGAATTTATATTTGGTGCTAAAGATATATTTAATTGAGCAGTTTTTATATAGTTGATATTTGTAAAAAGTCGATATTATTGATGTCTATATTTTGGTATTCGATATTTTTGTAATGTTGTATGTTATAAAAATGTAAACGATATTTAATGTAACGATATTTAGCATTTCGATATTGTGGTGAACGATATTTTTTATATACGATATTGTGTACTCGATATTTTTGTATTTTTATAAATAAGTATTGGTAGTAGATATTATTGTAGTCGATATTCTGACGCCGATATTTTGTATATTCAATATTTTTGTAGTCGATATTATGTCAGTGATCCGACTGTACACCTGTGTCCGCCCTGTCCGGACCATTGGCCTACACTCACTTGACCAAACACCTTCAAAGGCCAGCGTCACGGTGTTGGTGGCATGCCGCTGGACATGCGCGGACAGGCATTACAATGGTGTGCCGTAGGAGTGCACGTGATACAACTGCGCAGGGCACACAAGTGTGGGGGCTCGTGGGAGGGTGGAGCAGCTGTGAGGCAATGTAACACACAGTTAGGCCGCACATGTGCCACGTGCTGGGCATATCGTCCATGATTCCCAGGGTCGCAGACATCCCACCACACCCACGGCAGGCCTCTGTACATCTCCTGAATGCATGCAGATGGTGAAGTTACTGTAGGGATGAATGGTCCTTTGTCTGCACTATCGGGAGGTAGCATATCTGCAGCTCCTAGATGTGACTTGCATGTGCCCAGCACCCCCTGACAGATAGGATAGCATTTCCAGGAGACTCCCACACTATGCACTGCCAGACGTGAGGCCAACGTGTACACATCCCACACGCAGGAATCCTTGGTCGTAATTTGCGTGCGTGAAATGGCCTTCACTCATACTCCCACCACACCCCAGGCCTGCACCCGTTGCACACAGACACTGCTCATTGCTCTGAGCTGTGGCGTTTCATCGACAGGACTGGCGCAGGTCCTCACAGTGCCGCTTCAAGCAGAGCCACTGACGCAATGGCAGACCATCCCGGACACATGCTCTACTCCAGTCACGTGGACCTGTGCCATGCACGTCTGCTGCATGTACTGGGGGCACTGCCATTGGCAGTGCTGCAGATCAGTTACAGGCTGTGCTTCCGCATTGCCAACGTCACCTGCGTTCAGCCTGTGTTGCACTGTCGCTCGTGCATATTTGAGTGGTCCATGGATGTCTGCCTCTCCAACGTAACGGTAGCTGACCTGGATTTTGATGTGTGTGTGCGCCCCCTGTTGGACCACGACCAGGAGTGTCAACGTGATGGCCGTTTATGGCATGCCTGGATGTTTGGCATGCATGCTGGGAACTGGACCTGGGAGATTGCAGGAGTCGTCGTGTGCAGTGACCACATTGAGCCGCTCCCTGATTGGGCTTTCGTGCATATTGGGGCCAGGGGTTGGAGTGAGCACATCTGTCCGGGACAGCTGATGGGTTACGTCACTGACATGTCAGATGTGGTGGACAACGATCTCGCATTGGAAATGTTGGCCTACACTGCTGCAATAGCGTTCATGAACGAGTGACAAGGTACCTGCAGCCAGGACTGCATGTGACCCATTGCACGTGTCCCGACGCCTGGTTGCATGTTGGGGATCTGGTCACATGTCCCTAGGAGACAGTGGACATGGCTGCATTGGCCTGGACTCCTGATCCATGCGCGGACAACATACGTGGGTTGGCAATGACTTGTGTTGGTGATGGACTTCCCCGGGGTGGACATGGGCGCTTTCCAACGTTCCTCATTCAGACATGCTGCTGCATTGGTCTGCATGTCGTGGCACTTCCCTTGGCCGTACTGACACGCAATTGTTGATAAAGTTTCCGCACGTTCACTTGTCTCCAACTGTGTTGAGTGTTTATTTGTATGCCAATGTGTGTGTCACGGCCTATCTGGGTCCCTGCCTTACATGCATTGCTGCCCCATCAGGGCTGTGCGTTGGTACTTGTGCATTATCATGTCCCTGTTTCGTGCTTTGCCAGATGCGTATGGCCATTTACCGGCCACAAGCGGGTGCACTTGTCTCCTGTGTTAGGTTGTGCAGATGTTGGTGTTTGTTCCACATTGTGTTAGATGTTGGGGTGCACTGCTTCCTATGTGTGTGTGCTGCATTGTGTGTGAGATGTCCCTTCAGATCAGATTTGGCTCACCCTTCTCCCTTTCAGGCAGTGTGGTTTTCACTTCTGTGCTTGTTCAGTGGTGTGATATTGCCGACTTGTGTGACTTGTGCTCTTGGTTGGTGTTGTTCCTCTTGGGCATGGTTTGTCTGCAGTTGTGCTGTGCTTAATTGTGCATGTGTGCCATTGTGCCCATCTCCCCCAGTACCCCCAGTCCCTGGTGGTTCCTCTCCATGTTGCTGTTGTGTCTGTTGATTTTGAGCAGTTTCCGGGCCCGAGTCCTGCCACCATCTCCAGACTGATGTGGTGGACACCATTTCCTCCATGTCATCCAGCTCCTGGTGTGGTACTGGACTCCCACCTCCGGTGTGCATTGCTGCCTTGTGGTTGTTGGCGTGTTTGTGCTTGGTTGTGCGTTTCGCATCATTCCAGCTGTTCTGGTTTTCTGCCATTGTCCTCCTCCGCTCTCGGGCTGCATTCACCTTGTCCACGATGGCCTGCCATGTCTAATGTTTTGTTGCCAATGGTGCTTGTGGGGTTATGTGCTAGCTCCGACTGCCTCCATTGTGCTTCACTGTTTTCTGTTTGGTTTGTCTTTCTTTTTCCTGCTTTTGTTGTGCTTATTCCCGCATGCCGTATATGTGTCGCGGGCCTTGCGCTGCTTATCTCTGCTTTCCTCCTCGCGAATGGGCTCACCGCATGTTTTTTGGTGTTGGGGTTTGTGTTTTTATCTCCGTCGAGGTGGTTGTATCGCGGACATTGGCCGCGGTTTCGGGAGACTATCGCATGCTACCGCCGTGTTGTGAATTCCAGGTTAACACTGGGTTATTTTCCCGCGATGGGCTGCGATGTGTAAAGTTGCGTTAACATTTTTTGGTGAAATTTAGCACACGTTCTTGTGAATATCCCCATAGTCTTTAAAATACAAGCCTCCAGATTCCACCCGAGGAGAATAATACTCCTCTAGCATCCCTTGCTCGCCTCTGGGTGATATCTGTTTCAGGTTAATCCTTTGTTTTCACCCTCAAAGGCGAGCGGCCCCCACATCAACTCTAACAAACTTTCTCCGAGAAAGAGGGCCCCCAACTCTGGCAGGACAGCCTCAGCTACACAGGCACGGAGCAACCTGCAACAACGTAGTCGGAAAAAAGATCAGCCGAGGCTCGACTCGTGGAACTGGTATTTTATTGTTAGAGGGCACCTGAAAAACACAAAGGTTACTGGGAAATTATAGTTAGGCTCAGATTTCACTCGTACAAAACCAGTGAAATTCAGCAGTTATAGTGTTACCTGAGCTATAAATATTAAACTATAACTTACTCCCCCGCAATGCACTGCTTATGACCTCACATAATAACTCACTGATGACATGGTCAACGACATCACTGATGACATCATCAAATGGCTTTTTCTTTTTTGAAAATATATTTTTTTAATAACGGAAGGGGGCTGCATGGCCCCCCTTCCCTTGGCCGATTTTGGCTTTGAGAACCCCATCCCCAGAGGCCTGACTTTTTAAAATTATTTTTAAACATGGGAGGGGGCTACGTGGCTCCGGAGACCCCAACCCTCAGGGCCTGACCTCTATACTGGGTGCCCTGGTCCCACCCGGGGCACCCAGTCATTTTCGTTGGGGACCGTGGGGGAGCCTGAAGGCCCCCGTGGTCCGTGCCGGCTCACTGCCCACTGGAGGGTTATAAACACTAATTTTTACTTTGAGAAAAGCGGTGCAGACAAACTAAGAATTGAAATCAAGTGAGGATACAACAAATCCCAGCATGTAGTACCAAGCTGCACTCACCTGTGAGGCCCCACTGGGGGGTACTAAGAAGCAAATCCCGTGTGGTTCTGCAAAGTTTGAATCCCAGCCTGTGACCAAGGACCAGGAGGTCTGAAACACATAAGGCACGAGTGAAATCTGTTTGTTAATGCTGGTTTTGCCAATAAAGTATCTGCTGCAGAGTGTTAAGTCAAGGACAATTTGGGATTGTTTATATTGCACGGCCATCCTGTCGTGAAGACAGCACCATCGCGTTACCAGTGTGAGGAGCCGCAGGGGCATGGAACTTTCCCAGCCCCTCTTTGGAGCAGCAGATAGCAGAAAATTTAGAACTGGCATAACATCCGGAGGCCCACTGGAGGGCTATAAACACTAATTTTTACTTTGAGACAAACGGCGCAGACAAACTAAGGATTGAAATCAAGTGAGGATACTACAAATCCCAGCATGCAGTACCAAACTGCACTCACCTGTGAGGCCCCACTGGGGGGTAATAAGAAGCAAATCCCGTGTGGTTCTGCAAAGTTTAAATCCCAGCCTGTGACCAAGGACCAGGAGGTCTGAAGCACGTAAGGCACGAGTGAAATCTGTTTGTTAATGCCGGTTTTGCCAACAAAGTATCTACTGCAGAGTGCGTCTTATGTCAAGGACAATTTGGGATTGTTTATATTGCACGGCCGTCCTGCCGTGAAGATAGCACCATCCCTTTACCAGTGTGAGGAGCCGCAGGGGCATGGAACATTCCCAGCCCCTCTTCGGAGCAGCAGATGGCAGAAAATTTAGAACTGGCATAACATCCGGAGGCCCACTGGAGGGCTATAAACACAAATGTTTACTTTGAGCCAAACGGCGCACACAAACTAAGGATTGAAATCAAGTGAGGATACTACAAATCCCAGCATGCAGTACCAAACTGTACTCACCTGTGAGGCCCCACTGGGGGGTAATAAGAAGCAAATCCCGTGTGGTTCTGCAAAGTTTAAATCCCAGCCTGTGACCAAGGACCAGGAGGTCTGAAACGCGTAAGGCAGGAGTGAAATCTGTTTGTTAATGCCGGTTTTGCCAATAAAGTATCTGCTGCAGAGTGCGTCTTATATCAAGGACAATTTGGGATTGTATATATATATATATTACCTACTGGCGGTCGCCAGTAGGTAGTTATAGTTAGGACCACGTTTCCATAGGAAAAGCATTTTTTGTGGGTGCATGATTTCAAGAGTGCATCTGTGATGGACTGCTTGGGTGGGTGAGTGTGTGTATGGGTGTGTTAGTGAGTGAATGTATATCTCAGTGGTACATGTGCGAGTAACTACATATGTAAAAGGCAGTATATATGTGTGTTAGAGTATTTAAATGGCTATAAGTGAGAGTGTGTTATTGTGAGAGTGGCTGTATGGATGCGTGTGTGCTTGTATCAGTTATTGTATAAGAGCGTAAGAATGTGCTAGTATTTGTATGAGTAAGTGAGCTGGTGTGTGTATAACTGTATAGGTGAGTAAATGGGTGTGTGATTAATTTTTTGCATGACTGACTAGGTGTGTGAGTACCTCTATGGATGAGTGGCGGTGTGTGAGTGTTTATATAGGTGTATGAGTGCATATGATAGTCCTGTACTGAGTGACTGTAAGTATGAGTGACTGTACAGGTGAGTGAGTGGATGTGTGTGTAGACCTAAGAATCAGTGAGTGGGTATGTAGTTTTTGGTGTTGGAGTGTCTATGGTTTTGAGAATGGCAGTCTGTAATTTAGAGTGGGTGTATCAAAAGTTATATTAGGGTGTGAGAAGATGCATGAAATTATCACATGGATGATGTCATCAGTGATGTCATTTGAGATGTCATCAGTGATGTCATCAGTGATGTCACTGACCATGTCATGAGTGATGTAATATGTGACGTCATCAGCAGTGCATTGCGGGGCGCGAGTTATAGTTAGCTGAACTAACTATAACAGGGGAATTTCACGGGTTTTGTACGAGTGCAATGTCCAACTAACTATAACTGTCCCTAAAACCTATGGTTTTTTCAGTGAATTTCAAAGGTTTTTTAAATGCTAATTTCTAACTATAACGTGTCTGAAACCTATGGTTTTTTCAGTGAATTTCAAAGGTTTTTTAAATGCTAATTTCTAACTATAACGTGCCTGAAACCTATGGTTTTTTCAGTGAATTTCAAAGGTTTTTTAAATGCTAATTTCTAACTATAACGTGCCTGAAACCTATGATTTTTTAAGTGAATTTCAAAGGTTTTTTAAATGCTAGTTTCTAACTATGCCAACAGAGGTAGGACATGTGAAGAAAGAAGAAAAACGCACAGAAAGAAGCAAAAGATGTGCAGAAAGAACCAACAGAGGAGCAGAAAGAGGCCTTGTTGCAAAATCATCCTGTGCCCACAACTTTTTCAGACGGGTACTGGTGGTAACTGACTCTGACTAACCAGAGCCAGTGCGCGCTTGCACAGTGGTGAAGGGAGGGGCCTGAGGTGACATGTGTGCAAACGCGCTCGTGGCGCGCTTTAAGTTGCGGGATTAAGTCCCCTTGAATCCTGAGGGTCCCTAGGCCTAACTAGCCCCCCAGGTACCTACAGTTAGGACCACAGAGCTGAGTTGCAGAGAGGCGCTCCGAGGCCACGCACCTTTTTTCACCTCTCTGCAACGCAACTCTGTTGTGCTTACTGAAGGTACCTGGTGGGCTAGTTGGCCCCCAGGATTCAAAGGGAATTAACTCCCCAACTTAAAACGCACCACAGGGCGTGTTTGCGCACATGTCACCTGAGGCCCCGCCCTCCCTTCACCACTGTGCAAACGCGCCCCGTGGCGCGTTTTAAGTTGGGGGATTAGGTCACCTTGAATCCTGAGAGTCCCTGGGGCCCAACTAGCCCACCAGGTACTTCCAGTAAGCACCACAGGCCTGCGTTGCAACGCCTGTAACAAATTGTGCAGTTGTGTTTAGGTAGTGAAGAGGGTCGTGCTGGGGGTAGTGTTTTAGGTTTAGGTAGTGCAGTGGTGTTTGTGTAGTGTAGGGGGTCATGCTGGGGGTAGATTTAGGTTTAGGGTAGTGCAGTGGTGTTTGGGTAGTGTAGGGAGTCGTGCTGGGGGAGTGTTTTAGGGTTTAGGGTAGTACAGTGGTGTTTGGGTAGTGTAGGGGGTCGTGCTGGGGTTAGTGTTTTAGGTTTTAGGTTTAGGTAGTGCAGTGGTGTTTGGGTAGTGTAGGGGATACTGCTGGGGGTAGTGTTTTAGGTTTAGGTAGTGCAATGGTGTTTGGGTAGTGTAGGGGTACTGCTGGGGGTAGTGTTTTAGGTTTAGGGTAGTGCAGTGGTGTTTGGGTAGCGTAGGGGTACTGCTGGGGGTAGTGTTTTATGGTTTAGGGTAGTGCAGTGGTGTTTGGGTAGTGTAGGGGTTCGTGCTGGGGGTAGTTTTTTAGGGTTTAGGGTAGTGCAGTGGTGTTTGTGTAGTGTAGGAGGTCGTGTTTTAGGGTTTAGGGTAGTGCAGTGGTCTTTGGGTAGTGTAGGGAGTCGTGCGGGGGTATTGTTTTAGAGTTTAGGGTAGTGCAGTGGTCTTTGGGTAGTGTAGGGGTTGTGCGGGGGTAGTGTTTTAGGGATTAGGGTAGTGCATTGGTATTTGGGTAGTGTAGGGGGTCATGCGGGGGTAGTGTTTTAGGGTTTAGGGCAGTGCAGTGGTGTTTAGGTAGTGTAGGGGTCGTGCTGGGGGAGTGTTTTAGGGTTTAGGGCAGTGCAGTGGTGTTCGGGTAGTGTAGGGGGTCGTGCTGGGGGAGTGTTTTAGGGTTTAGGCAGTGCAGTCGTGTTCGGGTAGTGTAGGGGTCGTGCTGGGGGAGTATTTTAGGGTTTAGGGTAGTGCAGTGGTGTTCGGGTAGTGTAGGGGGTCGTGCTGGGGGTAGTGTTCTAGGGTTTAGGGCAGTGCAGTGGTGTTCGGGCAGTGTAGGGGGTCGTGCTGGGGGTGGTGTTTTAGGGTTTAGGGCAGTGCAGTGGTGTTCGGGCAGTGTAGGGGGTCGTGCTGGGGGTGGTGTTTCAGGGTTTAGGGCAGTGCAGTGGTGTTCGGGCAGTGTAGGGGGTCGTGCAGGGGTGGTGTTTCAGGGTTTAGGGCAGTGCAGTGGTGTTCGGGCAGTGTAGGGGGTCGTGCAGGGGTGGTGTTTCAGGGTTTAGGGGCAGTGGTGTTCGGGCAGTGTAGGGGGTCATGCTGGGGGTGGTGTTTCAGGGTTTGGGGCAGTGCAGTGGTGTTCGAGCAGTAAAGGGGGTCATGCTGGGGGTGGTGTTTCAGGGTTTAGGGCAGTGCAGTGGTGTTCGGGCAGTGTAGGGGGCGGTGCAGGGGGTGGTGTTTCAGGGTTTAGGGCAGTGCAGTGGTGTTCGGGCAGTGTAGGGGTCGTGCAGGGGGTGGTGTTTCAGGGTTTAGGGCAGTGCAGTGGTGTTCGGGCAGTGTAGGGGGTCGTGCTGGGGGTGGTGTTTCAGGGTTTAGGGCAGTGCAGTGGTGTTCGGGCAGTGTAGGGGGTCGTGCTGGGGGTGGTGTTTCAGGGTTTAGGGCAGTGCAGTGGTGTTCGGGCAGTGTAGGGGGTCGTGCTGGGGCTGGTGTTTCAGGGTTTAGGGCAGTGCAGTGGTGTTCGGGCAGTGTAGGGGTCGTGCTGGGGCTGGTGTTTCAGGGTTTAGGGCAGTGCAGTGGTGTTCGGGCAGTGTAGGGGGTCGTGCTGGGGCTGGTGTTTCAGGGTTTAGGGCAGTGCAGTGGTGTTCGGGCAGTGTAGGGGGTCGTGCTGGGGCTGGTGTTTCAGGGTTTAGGGCAGTGCAGTGGTGTTCGGGCAGTGTAGGGGGTCATGCTGGGGCTGGTGTTTCAGGGTTTAGGGCAGTGCAGTGGTGTTCGGGCAGTGTAGGGGGTCTTGCTGGGGCTGGTGTTTCAGGGTTTAGGGCAGTGCAGTGGTGTTCGGGCAGTGTAGGGGGTCGTGCTGGGGCTGGTGTTTCAGGGTTTAGGGCAGTGCAGTGGTGTTCGGGCAGTGTAGGGGTCGTGCTGGGGGTGGTGTTTCAGGGTTTAGGGCAGTGCAGTGGTGTTCGGGCAGTGTAGGGGTCGTGCTGGGGCTAGTGTTTCAGGGTTTAGGCAGTGCAGTGGTGTTCAGGCAGTGTAGGGGTCTGTGCTGGGGGTGGTGTTTCAGGGTTTAGGGCAGTGCAGTGGTGTTCGGGCAGTGTAGGGGTCGTGCTGGGGGTGGTGTTTCAGGGTTTAGGGCAGTGCAGTGGTGTTCGGGCAGTGTAGGGGGTCGTGCAGGGGGTGGTGTTTCAGGGTTTAGGGCAGTGCAGTGGTGTTCGGGCAGTGTAGGGGGTCGTGCTGGGGGTGGTGTTTCAGGGTTTAGGGCAGTGCAGTGGTGTTCGGGCAGTGTAGGGTGTCGTGCTGAGGGGTGGTGTTTCAGGGTTTAGGCAGTGCAGTGGTGTTTGGGCAGTGTAGGGGTCGTGCAGGGGGTGGTGTTTCAGGGTTTAGGGCAGTGCAGTGGTGTTCGGGCAGTGTAGGTGGTCTTGCTGGGGGTGGTGTTTCAGGGTTTAGGCAGTGCAGTGGTGTTCGGGCAGTGTAGGCGGTCGTGCTGGGGCTGGTGTTTCAGGGTTTAGGGCAGTGCAGTGGTGTTCGGGCAGTGTACGGGGTCGTGCTGGGGCTGGTGTTTCAGGGTTTAGGGCAGTGCAGTGGTGTTCGGGCAGTGTAGGGGGTCGTGCTGGGGCTGGTGTTTCAGGGTTTAGGGCAGTGCAGTGGTGTTCGGGCAGTGTAGGGGGTCGTGCTGGGGCTGGTGTTTCAGGGTTTAGGGCAGTGCAGTGGTGTTCGGGCAGTGTAGGGGGTCGTGCTGGGGCTGGTGTTTCAGGGTTTAGGGCAGTGCAGTGGTGTTCGGGCAGTGTAGGGGGTCGTGCTGGGGGTGGTGTTTCAGGGTTTAGGGCAGTGCAGTGGTGTTCGGGCAGTGTAGGGGGTCTTGCTGGGGGTGGTGTTTCAGGGTTTAGGGCAGTGCAGTGGTGTTCGGGCAGTGTAGGGGGTCGTGCTGGGGGTGGTGTTTCAGGGTTTAGGGCAGTGCAGTGGTGTTCGGGCAGTGTAGGGGGTCGTGCTGGGGGTGGTGTTTCAGGGTTTAGGGCAGTGCAGTGGTGTTCGGGCAGTGTAGGGGGTCGTGCTGGGGGTGGTGTTTCAGGGTTTAGGGCAGTGCAGTGGTGTTCGGGCAGTGTAGGGGGTCATGCTGGGGGTGGTGTTTCAGGGTTTAGGGCAGTGCAGTGGTGTTCGGGCAGTGTAGGGGTCGTGCTGGGGGTGGTGTTTCAGGGTTTAGGGCAGTGCAGTGGTGTTCGGGCAGTGTAGGGGTCGTGCTGGGGGTGGTGTTTCAGGGTTTAGGGCAGTGCAGTGGTGTTCGGGCAGTGTAGGGGGTCGTGCTGGGGGTGGTGTTTCAGGGTTTAGGGCAGTGCAGTGGTGTTCGGGCAGTGTAGGGGGTCGTGCTGGGGGTGGTGTTTCAGGGTTTAGGCAGTGCAGTGGTGTTCGGGCAGTGTAGGGGGTCGTGCTGGGGCTGGTGTTTCAGGGTTTAGGGCAGTGCAGTGGTGTTCGGGCAGTGTAGGGGTCGTGCTGGGGGTGGTGTTTCAGGGTTTAGGCAGTGCAGTGGTGTTCGGGCAGTGTAGGGGTCGTGCTGGGG
>CAWUFW010024867.1:0-53553 GCA_963921515.1 Calotriton arnoldi | reverse complement strand
ACTGTCCCATCAACACCACCCTGAACCATGCTCACATCACAGGGAGTGGAGAAGGACTCACAAGATGGCTGACACTGGCTACTGCTGTGGGGAGCACAAGGCCCTGCTGCCAACTGTGCACCAACAAACAGCAGGACACCACTGACTGACATCCTGAGAGACAACTTACACTCCCTGCAATGCAAGCACGTTCCATGGTGGGATAACTGACTGGCTGGGTGGGTGGGTGGGAAGGAGGTCTGGCTGTCAACCAAACACAATCAATGCAGACCATGTTCACACCCCAGAGAATACATAGAAATGCCCAAATAATGCAGGACAATGTGCCACACCAATATCAACCCCTGACTGTGACGACTTAGGACAATACAATGTACAGGCCCGCACCCCGAGGCACAGTCACAACTGTCAGGTGTGTCAACCACTGATGCCTGCAGAAACATGACATACATTGTTTGTGTCTCCCAAAAACAGGTGATGATAGGGACACAGCAGCAGACGCTGAGGAGTCCCAGTCCCAGGCTCAAGAGGATGCCGAGCTCACTGGCGTCGTACAGCCTCTGTCCTCCTCGGACGATGAACAACCTGGCACATCCGGTGCAAGTCAACATGCTGCACCAGCAGGACCACCAGCTGCAGCACCAGCAGGTCCACCAGCTGCACCCCTGCACCCACCCCTCCAACGACTGTCACCACGAATACCATCCCTGCCGACATGGACAGAATAAGGAGCAACACCAGCGCAGTGACCCTGGACCAACCTGGGGCCATGGACACCACCACCACCACCAACCCCCAAGGTGGACCAGGGTTATCTGTGCGTGCAACTGCACACACTGCACATGTCAGCAGGGGTGGTGGGAGGGGTGGGAGACAGAGGTCGCTGCTTGCAGACGTTGCTGGTGTGCATGAAGACCCACAACTGGTACGCATAGCTGATGCGTAACAGTCCAGCACCGGAGAGCTCAGCCAGGTAGTGGGGCTCCTCAGAGACATCAAACAGCAGCAGGCTGCCCATCATGCCCGCTTGGACTCCCACATGTCCCACGTGGAGTCACACATGTCACGTGTGGACTCCCACATGTCCCGCGTGGAGTCCAAGTGGGATGTACTACATGAGATGACGGCGGTGCACAGGGACATTTTACAATGCCTCCGCCAGATGAACAGCAACCAGTCCACACCTCCCTGTGTGCCAACAACATCTGGTACCGAACAAACTGCAACTGCCACAGGGAGGGAGGAGGACTCTGGCGGAGAGTCCCCTGCACCGCAGCAGCCTGCACTTGAGGGCCCCCCCAAGAAGAGGGGTCGTCCGAGGAGGGGAAAGTGAGAGGCTGATGGCCAAGCGCAACTCCCAGGAAGCCTGAACCTGTTCTGGATTTTCGCCTTTGTGCACAGACTGTTCACCCTGTTGATGGCAACACTACTCCCACACATTGCATGGGGAGTACAAGTTGGAACAATGTGTCAGACAACTGTGGCCCCGATACTGGGGATCCTGTCTACCTGGACTTTCAATTCACCTAGGAACTTGGGATTGCAAGATTCATGTACAGCACAACCCATCCTATGCACTATTAACACAGATGTATCACAATAAACACACTAATACACCATACTTGCCTCTGTCGTGATTCCAACGTGGGTGCTGTTATGGGGATGATGAACTGCAAAATTACACTGTGTATGCGAACTGCAACAGCAAGGACAACACAGGCATGTGAGTACAGGCAACGTGACACATATGAGGGAGACACACCACCAGGGGTACACAACACATACACACCTAGGCCATCTGACTCATTGCCTACACTGATGTTGCCAGGGAAGACGGTGCAATGCACAGACACCACACCCATTCCCAGTTGTAGTCAAGTAGCCCACAGGTGCAGTAAGCAAATGGCAGTCAAATGTGTGACCACAGACAACGCACATCACTAAGTGAAGCACAGGTTTATTACACAGTAGCAACATGCCGTAACCACTACAGATGCAAGGTAACCCCACCTGGTAGCGGGCACACAGTCAACAACTGTAGACGGAAGGAAGTCCATGGGTGTGGCGCACATCACCTGTAGGGACACAACAGCTACCAGCCTGGATGTGCAATCACGTCGTCGGTGGACACAGTTGACCAAACGAATCTGAAAGTACCCTGTGAAGGACAGAAATGACACACAGTCAAAAGCAATGCAGTACAGGACAGATCAGCAAAACTCATGCACAATACATGTTACAAGATACCCACCCAGAACCAAGTTAGCATGTCAACACTGTTGGGAGTACAGCCCACCTGTCACCACACATCGCAACACACATCCTGTCAAGTAGCCCATGGACACACTCCAACAGCACCAGAGCACCACCCACACATCATGCCAACTCACATCATTCACATGACACCTCAGGATACTCACATTCAGCTAAAGAAGTTGGTGATGAGCTGTGTGCGGACATCACCATCACCATCATCATCATCATCATCGTCACTGGCATCGTGGTCCAGGCCAGGATCCTCCACAGGTGGCGGATGTTGGTCATCGTCATCCTGGATGAGAGGCAACTCCTTCCGCACTGCCAGGTTGTGTAGCATGCAGCAGACGATGATAATCTTGCACACTTTCGCAGGGGCATATGGGAGGGACCCTCCGGTCTTGTCCAGGCAGCGGAAGCGGCTCTTCAGGAGACCAAAGGTCCGCTCAATCACTCTCCTGGTCCGACCATGTGCCTCATTGTAGCGCATCTGGGCAGGTGTCACAGGGTTCCTGAGGGGTGTCAGCAACCACGGCATGTTGGGGTATCCCGAGTCACCTACGGACAGACAAGTGCACATCAGCTGACTTGGAAAAGTGGGCGGAATACTACAGATCAGATCACACACAATGGCACAAAGTCAGTACACACCGACAAGCCAGGCACGCTGGTTCTGCATCTGTGCCATCATCCTGGGGATGCGACTACTCCTCATCACAAAGGCATCGTGTGCTGAACCAGGGAAACGGGCACACACATGTGTGATGGTCATGTCTGCAAGACACACCACCAGTGCATTGACCGAGTGGTAGTGCTTGCGGTTCCTGTAGGCCTGCTCCTGGGCCTGTGGTGGTACCAAAGCCACATGTGTCCCATCAATGGAGCCAATGACATGCGGCATCCTCCCCAGGGCATAAAAGTCACTCTTCACGTCAGTGAGTCGTCGCAGTCTAGGGAAATAGATGTACCGGTTCAGGAAGAGCAACATTGCCGCCAAAACATCGCGGAGCACACGGCTGAACATGGTCTGTGACATCCCACCAGCAGACGCCACAGTATGTTGGAAGGTACCGGTGGCAAAGAAGTGTAGGGCTGCCATCACCTTCACCTTGGGGGTCAGCGCTGTAGGATACGGCCGGCCAGGCTGCAAATGTGGGGACAACTGCACTGCCAAATCCTCAATCAGCTGCCTGGTGAAGCGGTACCGTCGGATGCTGTCCCGTTCCACCATCGTTGCCAGGTCTGGGAATGGCCGATGGACAGCAGGAGCCCTGCAGTGCAGAGGAGAAGTAAGCAAGATCGTCAGTCACCCCACATATGCGGCATTGAACACACTCAAGATCCCAACATACATCATCATGAGGCACAACTACATGAAGTGTGCAGTACCGGAACGACATGTATGGTACATACATGGCCAACATCTGTCAACACGGTCCTACAGGTGGCATCAATTTGTCCCAGGTTGGCCCATTGGATATCATGATGCTGTGTCACAGTCACCCCCACAGTGACATGTGAGGACAGATGTGCCCCAGGCACCACAGCTCAACGACAGGCACATTCCCAGGGACCCTGTAATGCCACATGGACACTGGCATCACCTGGAGTATCATGTGTACACCACAGCAAAACAAACATAACCCCCACAGGTAGTGGCTACACTTGCCATGGCAGGACAGCCATGGACGTCTGTGACACACACGCACAACATCAGAGTCCATGCACACACAACGTGGATGTGGAGACTGTCTCCCATTGTGCACATGAAATCAGAGACATTGTAAACACTACATGCACAAAGACTGTGGAGGGCCATCACTATTGTGCCACTGGGACACCCTGGCTCAAACATACCGTCCCACATGGGACTCACGGGGTATGTGACATGACATACACAAACACCACTGTGAAATGTGACCATGACACATGCACAGATATGAACAGTTGCACATCACAGTGGTCACGTACACGTAACACCCAGGATCCTGTCCCCATGAACACGTGCACAGCCTGGGGTGGCTGCCCACAGGTGACACCCACAGGACAACATGTACACCAACATACACACAATAGGAAATGCAGCCTTACATGCCTTATGATAAGGTTTGGACAGGCTGTCGTGATGTAGGTGTGCCCCTCACTCCCTGGGAGCTATCTGTGGCTGGCATATGTCCATCTGAGACAGGCATGCTGACCTATGCCAGTCACATATACAGTGATGCGTTGAACCGCAATGGACCGATCGGTGCCTCCGGCCGGCCCATTGCTTTCAATGTGTGCGGGTACGCGTTGTACCCCTGTGCGCGTTGAACTGCAATGGACCGATCGGTGCCTCCGGCCGGCCCATTGCTTTCAATGTGTGCGGGTACGCGTTGTACCCCTGTGCGCGTTGAACTGCAATGGACCGATCGGTGCCTCCGGCCGGCCCATTGCTTTCAATGTGCGGGTACGCGTTGTACCCCTGTGCGCGTTGAACTGCAATGGACCGATCGGTGCCTCCGGCCGGCCCATTGCTTTCAATGTGTGCGGGTACGCGTTGTACCCCTGTGCGCGTTGAACTGCAATGGACCGATCGGTGCCTCCGGCCGGCCCATTGCTTTCAATGTCGCGGGTACGCGTTGTACCCCTGTGCGCGTTGAACTGCAATGGACCGATCGGTGCCTCCGGCCGGCCCATTGCTTTCAATGTGTGCGGGTATGCGTTGTACCCCTGTGCGCGTTGAACTGCAATGGACCGATCGGTGCCTCCGGCCGGCCCATTGCTTTCAATGTGTGCGGGTACGCGTTGTACCCCTGTGCGCGTTGAACTGCAATGGACCGATCGGTGCCTCCGGCCGGCCCATTGCTTTCAATGTGTGCGGGTACGCGTTGTACCCCTGTGCGCGTTGAACTGCAATGGACCGATCGGTGCCTCCGGCCGGCCCATTGCTTTCAATGTGTGCGGGTACGCGTTGTACCCCTGTGCGCGTTGAACTGCAATGGACCGATCGGTGCCTCCGGCCGGCCCATTGCTTTCAATGTGTGCGGGTACGCGTTGTACCCCTGTGCGCGTTGAACTGCAATGGACCGACCGGTGCCTCCGGCCGGCCCATTGCTTTCAATGTGTGCGGGTACGCGTTGTACCCCTGTGCGCGTTGTACCGCAATGGACCGATCGGTGCGCACCCATTGACAATGGGCTTGCCTGGCAACGGACGCGTTTTCGAATTTCGAACGAGTCGGTTGCTGGAAAATCAGTTGGTCACCCACAACAATGTTGCAAAATCATGTATGTCATGAAGTTGAAGTTTTGAAGGATGCTGTGGGCGTGTTTTGGTGCTGCTATTCCATGGATTGGCCAGATTCAGAAGATGCAAACGACTTGGACCTATCACCTTGGACACAAGGGACAGTATCTGCCTCTCCAGCACATATATATTGCTGCCTGTTCCCCTGAGAGCCCACTTGCCTGCACTACATGCTCCAGGACGACATCTGCCACTGCACTGCTGCTGTCTCTGCCCCTCTGGACCCTGCAATGGCACGTACTGTGGAGAGAGCCCCAGCCTTCAGCCTTGAGGAGAACCAGGCCCTGCTGGACAGCCTACTTCCACAGTACAGCAAGCTGTATGGGACACCAGGGGAGCAGGTGAGTGTTCTGTGCACTGCCTTTCTGAATGTGCATTTTGTCTGACTAGCAAGGCTGAGAGTCAGCATGCCACTGGCTAGCAGGCTCACTGAGTAGTTGTCACCCCCTATAGTGTGTGGTGACTTGCACTGGACAGGTATGGTGCAGTGACAGTGCTTCTGAACAGGGTTTTACTCCCCATGCAATGATACCATGTAGTGACTTCTGGAAAACTGTCCATGGGCAGCCGTGCACTGCCTGTGTACACCATGTGCCCCTGTGATTGCGACATGTATATGCAACTGTGTCATGCACGGATATGTTGCATGTGTAGTAATGGCCTTATCACTTTGTCATCCTGACAGGCTTCTGCCCATCGGAAGCATGAGATATGGAAGGACATCGTCCGGGCTGTCCGGTCCGTGGGGGTCTACAAGCGCCGGATCCGCAACTGCCAAAAGAGGTGGCAGGACCTTCGGGGCTGGACCCGGAGGATTGCACGGGTCCAGCTGAAGCTGTCGCCTCCTCGCAGGAGGGGCGGAACACGGACCCTGACCCCCACATGCTCAGGATCCTGGCGGTGGTCTTTCCAGACCTGGATGGGCAGCTGAAGGCCAGAGAGCAGCAAGGAGGGGGTGAGTCAAAGACTGCACTGTGTACTCTGTCTAACATGCTATGTGCCCTCCTCGGGCCTGGTTAAACTGCCACAGTACAGCAGTCATGTTGTCCAGGAGCCATGTCCCTCTATTGTGCACTGCCCACTCCTCATCTGATACCCAGGTGTGGCCCTTACATGCAGGGAATTCTGTCACTTAGGACTGTGTCCTTGCAGTTTGCTTGACTCAAGGTGGGAGACAGCATCTGTTTCCCTGACTCTGTGGTGGGCATCATGGGTGGGTCCATTGCTTACACAATGCCTGTATTCTGACATGTATTCAGCGTGTTACTTTGATCTGTGGTCCAATTGCTGAGCTGATCCACCACATGTGGCTGGGGTATCTGGCACACACCCATGCTGCGGGTGGGAACAATGTTTGGGCCCCAGGAGTATGTATATGACGTGTGTCACACATACTTAGCCAGCTGCCTACAGTCCATGGCTCATCCCTCATTCATGTGGGGCTGGACAGTCATGCCTACTCCAGGCCATACAATACACTCTGTACTCCCACTCCCGTGTATCAGCGGACACATTGTGCACAGTGATTTGACCCCTCAGGTGTCTGCCTCTGTGTCAGTGTGCTGTAGATTAGTCGCCAGGACTGCTGTGGAGTTTCTTGGTAGGGGCTCAGCATGCCACTGGAGATGTGACCATAGGAGACGATACTTGTGTGACACATAGGTGTCTGATCAGCTGCCCATGCAGACTGGGGCATGTAAATGTGAAGTTCAGGCAGCTGTTCCCCATGCACAGCAGAGTGTGAGGGGCTCAGGTTCAGAGGGTAGTGTCACAGGTCTCCCATATGTCCAATAGGTATGACCTGGACAGATGAGGGTTAAGAGGATGTGTTGTGGGGGGATGTACATGTGCACTTGTGCAGCTCCAGGACTTGCATTCCCCATGACCTACTATTGTGACACAGTGCAGAGTGTTGTTAGTCTGGCTGCAAAGCCATACATCACTGAGACAGTGATGTATGACTTTGCAGTCATGCCTCCGCCATGGCATGTGTCTACTGATTGGTGAGCCTGCAGGGGAGTGACATGTGCTACATGCACACCATAGTGGCGCTGGCTATCAGGACATGGGTGCATCATGGTGTCTGTCACTGGTATGCATCACATGCATTTCCTATTTGACTCTGGGCATCCCTTTCATCCAGAAACCTGTACTGACTCAGTGGCAAGAGCTGTGATGTGTCCACACCGTGTCCTCTGCACTGTCCAACTACTGTGTACTTGGTGCATGTGTCAACACTGGGGTGTTGCAATCCAACAGACACCAGACAGATGGGTGCAAGGCCATGTGGGATGTGAGTGCCATGCTTGGCATCAGACTGACAATTGACTTCTCCTGTTCAGTTAGGGCACTTTTAGCAATGTACAACTGATGATGCCAGGGCTTGCTCTGTGATGTGCTGTGCTCACAGTGGTGTGTGCGTTATGTGCAGGTGACTGATGTCTGTCTGTATCCCCATTGTTTGCAGATACATCCACGGCCACGGAAGGGGACAGCTCCACGGACCAGGAGGAGCCGGAGAGCCAGACTGGGTCAGCAGCCGAGGAGTGGTCGGAGGGACCCAGTGGCACGGAGGGCGAGGGAGCCACACCGAGGAGTCCTCAGCAGCATCCACCTCAGCTGAGGACCAGAGCAACTTGGAGGATGACTCCCTTGTGGAGGCGGGTGTCAGCAGCCACCACACCCCAGCTAGTGTTGCTGTCCCCGCCACCACCAGCACCACCACCGCCCTCCCATCGGCTCCCATTCCCCAGGTCCGTGGAGGGTCCCATGTCCGGGAGCGTGTTTACTTTGGGCCAGGCACCGCACCCCCTGCCCCTGTGTCCCCTGCTGCCCTGAGTGAGGAGTCTGTGTACCTCCTTCGCCAGCTCCATGTAGGGCAGACAGCCATGCTGAGTGTCCTCCATGCGCACACCGCGCTGTTGACTCAGCTGGTGTCGTTCATGGAGGGCATCTCATCGGGCATGTCTGACCTACAGAGGGGCAATAGGTCCATGGACTCCTCCCTGACGGCAGCAGTGTCCCTCCTCAAACGGTCCCTCACCCCTCCTGCCTCTGCTCCATCCACACTCCCCAGCACCTTACCCGTCCCAAGCACACACACACCGGCACAGGCACACACCAGCACACACACATCCAGCACACTGACACACACGCCAATGACAAAACGCACACGCACGCACATTCAGGGGACTGAAGCCAGACTCACAGGGGATGGGGCCCTGGAACACACACACGCATCCACATGCACTGCGCAGTCCTCAGTTCCCTCTCCCTCCAAAGCACCCTCCCTTGCCTCACATGCAACCCCAAAGTCACAGCAGCTCTTCCTCTGTGACCTCGGCCTCTTCCCCACCGATGAAGCTGCTCCAGCATCCCGGGGAAGAGGAAGCCCACCCACACGGAGCAGAGTGCCCCTCGCCCCCGGACACCCTCCCCCAGGCGCAGACGGACTGAGGCCCCCACCCGCAAGTCCCCCGGAATGGTAAGAGCAAGACCCCGCCACCGCCCTGCAGCTCAGGCACAAGGTCTCCGTCCTCCATCCCTCAGGCCCCCACTGCACAGGTGCCCCCACCACACCCTGCCCCAGGTTCCCCCACCCACAGATATACCATCCCCAAGAGGATCCGGCCTTCTCCCCCTGCCACTTGCTCTCCCAGCACCACACCCCCGCTGCGCTTGTCTGTGCCACTGATGTGGTGAGGGTGTCCTCCCCCTCTGTCCAACCCACCTTGCCTGTTCCCCATTCTCCTCCCCTGGAGGTAGGCACTGCAGTGGAGTCCACTACCGCCCTGTCTGACTTGGGCACTGCAGTGGCGGACCTGTCCACCCCATCTGCAGGGTCCACTGCAGTTGTGCCGGCACCCACGACATCTGAGTCATGCCCCCAGTTGTGCCGGCACACACCATGTCAGACACCTCCACTGCAGTTGTCAGTGGCTCTCCAGCACCCACCACCCCTTCCCTGACTCCCCTGGTGAGCCCTGATCCTGTCCCTGCGGTGCCTGGCCTGCCCCCGGTTGCCCCTCCTAGTGGATTGTCCCTGGTTTTGTGCAGGCATGCGTAGGGTGACATCTGCCAGTGTCACCCTGTTTGAACTTTGACATTGGACTGGCCATTGGCCTTTGCTCTAATTTCTTCTGGACGTCGTTATCAAACAACACATATGCTGAATAAAGCAACTTTCTTTTCTCTAGTGCTCATGTTTCAGATGTACATGTTGTTGGTGCAGCTAACCATGCCCTTGCTGCAGTGATGGTGATATCTGGTATCATGATTATGAAGTGTTACTGTGCAGGAACCCATGTGGTCCAGGGGGAATGTGTCCTATCATGTGGTGTATCCATGTCATCAAAAGCAGCATCTGAGGGTGTCATGTGTTCAGTATTTGGCAATGGGTTTCCTACTTACATTGGCAATTTCATATCTGTGGCTTCCACCCCTGCACATCTGTTGTGCCTGCCATCGTTGCATTTGTCTACTTCCCTGACCGTGTTGCCATCTCCAGTGGACATGCAGGTTTGGGCATCAATGGGGAGGGACTCATCCGTGTAGTCAGTGCAACATTGCTATACAAGTGTGTTGGATCTGTGCTGATGATTCCGTTGGCACATCCATGACCAGGCTGATGTGATGGGAGCCCTCATTTGGTGCTAATTGTTGATTGTGTGACCAAGTGCTCAGCTGACATAATGGGGCCCTTCTGAGGCAACATATGGCACAGCTTTCCTCACACAGGAGTGGAGTCCCCTCATGGCAGTGTGTACACGTGTGACATTGCCTGCGCCCAAGGTGTGTGTTGTATGTGCATGTCTGTGTGTTCACTTTCATTCATCTGCGCATGCTGTGATCCCTAGTGTTGTACCTGTTTGTGATGCTTGCTGACTTGAGCTATGTTCCCCCAAAGTCTTCTCCCTGTGTTCTCTGTGATGTGGGTGCATGGCACATTACTGGTCATCAGGGTGTCACCCATAGGTGTGTTTGCTGTCAGGGCTGAGTTTGTGTGCAGACGCAGATGGGTCACAGTCAGGTTTCCCCTTGGCACTTGTTGTTTGCCCCTGTCATGTGATTTCCAGTTTGTGTTATCTTTCAGTGATTGTGACACGTTGTGTGTGTGACTGATGGCACTCCTCAGGGTCCGGGCTGCAATGTTGGTTGTTGTCTATGTGTGTTCTTTGTGGGTGACCTTGGCTTCTTCATTGGTGTGTGACTGTGGCTGGGATCCCATTGGTCGGTGTGGTATTGCCGTCATGTCCATGTACAGCGTAGTGTGCAGTGTGTCAGACATTCAGGAGTCTTGTTGAGTGTCCATGTGTGATGTGTTTCTACACCTTGGTTCCCACCCACCACCCTGGAATAGTCATGGGTGCATGTGCAATGTCACCAGTGCATGTGTACTTCACTGCTGCACATTGTTGGAGGTCGAGGGGTGTGGTGTTGAGTGTGTGCAGATGAGAGTTGTTGCCCGGCTAGGCCCCTGCCTCCATGTTGGCCTTGGCTTACTGGCCATGCTGATTGATTTGTGCTTGTGTAGGTGTGATGGTAGTTTGTTGCTCAGGACACCTGACTGTGGTTCACAGTGTGAACGACATTTAGCTTTGTCATCACAGTGGTATTTTTATTCAGCCCAGGGTCACCACATTGTGGGGGCCCTGGGGGTGGTGCTGTGGTGTGTCTGTGACTTGCTGTGTCAGTTGTTGTTCCTACGTGCCTGTGTGACATGTGTGTTTTGTGCTCCCTCTCACCTGAC
This sequence comes from Calotriton arnoldi, assembly GCA_963921515.1. NCBI lineage: Eukaryota > Metazoa > Chordata > Amphibia > Caudata > Salamandridae > Calotriton > Calotriton arnoldi. The sequence continues at coordinate 42,260 of CAWUFW010024867.1, read as the reverse complement.
AATGCCTGCTTGCCCACATAGGGGATTTGGATCCATGAGTTACCTTAGTGTGGCAGTGTATGCACATCTGTATGATTGGTATTCAGCTCTCCTCATGTGTTGTGTGGTTGCCTGGGGACACTGGCACCCCCACCCCTCACCTGCTGTGTATGATGACAGTGTTGGTCTGCCTGTTTGTGTTTGTGCATCTGCACCACTGCATTGGCATATCTTGGGTGTGCCATTGGCTGTATGTTGTTTGGTGTGTTTCCCCTGCTGTCCCTGGGACTCCTAGGTCATCGGTCAGCACAGTGATCATGGTTTGTGTGTCCCATTGCTGCCATGGTATGGTATCTGTTCACCTCACATCTGCTGTCTCCACAGGGTATCTGCATTTGTGTGCCCATTGGTGCAAATATGTGGTTCTGCATTCTGATGGTCACTTCTGTCATTGTGTCATTGATGACTGTTGACGGTCTCAGCCCCCATGGGTGTTGTTTGTCTGCACATGGCCAAAGGAATGTTTCATTTGCACTGCAGTATTTGGCTCCCCCAATTTATGTTGCAATGGGACACATACACTACTTTGCCACAGATGAGTTTTTGGTTCTGTGAACAGGAATGATCCATGCAGTTTGGCAGTTGCAGCTCTTTCTTTGTCAACAATTACCTTTTGGTCACTGTGATGATGAGGGTGTAGACCCCATTGCCACAATGGTCAAAATGTGCTTCAGCTATGGACCCCACACTTGCCTTTTGGTCACTGTGATGATGGGGGTTTAGACCCCATTGCCACAATGGTCAAAATGTGCTTCAGCTATGGACCCCACACTTGCCTTTTGGTCACTGTGATGATGGGGGTTTAGACCCCATTGCCACAATGGTCAAAATGTGCTTCAGCTATGGACCCCACACTTGCCTTTTGGTCACTGTGATGATGGGGGTTTAGACCCCATTGCCACAATGGTCAAAATGTGCTTCAGCTATGGACCCCACACTTACCTTTTGGTCACTGTGATGATGGGGTTTAGACCCCATTGCCACAATGGTCAAAATGTGCTTCAGCTATGGACCCCACACTTACCTTTTGGTCACTGTGATGATGGGGGTTTAGGCCCCATTGCCACAATGGTCATGGGCTGCTTGCATTGTGGGTGCCACACACATATATGTGTGGCACATGTGCTAGGGGGTCACATTGTATGTTGAAAGTCATGTTCGGTGTTGTGGGCATTTGACACAGCCTACACACGCTTGTCATGTTGGTGGGGGGATGTCTTAATCTTGCATTCCCTAGGTTGTGGTGTGCTTGTTGTGTCATGCATTGTCCATCCTATGAGTGGGGGTGGTAGTAGTGGTAGGCATCCAGCCCCCTGGGTGAGGGTGGTAGTAGTGGTAGGCATCCTGCCCCCTGGCTAAGGGTGGTAGTAGTGGTAGGCATCCTGCCCCCATGGGTGAGGGTGGTAGTAGTGGTGGGCATCCTGCCCCCTGGCTAAGGGTGGTAGTAGTGGTAGGCATCCTGCCCCCTGGCTAAGGGTGGTAGTAGTGGTAGGCATCCTGCCCCCGTGGGTGAGGGTGGTAGTAGTGGTGGGCATCCAGCCCCCCTGGCTAAGGGTGGTAGTAGTGGTAGGCATCCTGCCCCCCTGGGTGAGGGTGGTAGTAGTGGTAGGCATCCTGCCCCCCTGGGTGAGGGTGGTAGTAGTGGTGGGCATCCTGCCCCCTGGCTAAGGGTGGTAGTAGTGGTAGGCATCCTGCCCCCCTGGGTGAGGGTGGTAGTAGTGGTAGGCATCCTGCCCCCCGTGGGTGAGGGTGGTAGTAGTGGTGGGCATCCTGGCCCCCTGGCTAAGGGTGGTAGTAGTGGTGGGCATCCTGCCCCCTGGCTAAGGGTGGTAGTAGTGGTGGGCATCCTGCCCCCTGGCTAAGGGTGGTAGTAGTGGTAGGCATCCTGCCCCCCGTGGGTGAGGGTGGTAGTAGTGGTGGGCATCCAGCCCCCCTGGCTAAGGGTGGTAGTAGTGGTAGGCATCCTGCCCCCCTGGGTGAGGGTGGTAGTAGTGGTAGGTATCCTGCCCCCGTGGGTGAGGGTGGTAGTAGTGGTGGGCATCCTGCCCCCTGGCTAAGGGTGGTAGTAGTGGTAGGCATCCTGCCCCCCTGGGTGAGGGTGGTAGTAGTGGTAGGCATCCTGCCCCCCGTGGGTGAGGGTGGTAGTAGTGGTGGGCATCCTGCCCCCTGGCTAAGGGTGGTAGTAGTGGTGGGCATCCTGCCCCCTGGCTAAGGGTGGTAGTAGTGGTGGGCATCCTGCCCCCTGGCTAAGGGTGGTAGTAGTGGTAGGCATCCTGCCCCCTGGCTAAGGGTGGTAGTAGTGGTAGGCATCCTGCCCCCGTGGGTGAGGGTGGTAGTAGTGGTGGGCATCCAGCCCCCCTGGCTAAGGGTGGTAGTAGTGGTAGGCATCCTGCCCCCCTGGGTGAGGGTGGTAGTAGTGGTAGGCATCCTGCCCCCCGTGGGTGAGGGTGGTAGTAGTGGTGGGCATCCTGCCCCCTGGCTAAGGGTGGTAGTAGTGGTAGGCATCCTGCCCCCCTGGGTGAGGGTGGTAGTAGTGGTAGGCATCCTGCCCCCGTGGGTGAGGGTGGTAGTAGTGGTGGGCATCCTGCCCCCTGGCTAAGGGTGGTAGTAGTGGTGGGCATCCTGCCCCCTGGCTAAGGGTGGTAGTAGTGGTGGGCATCCTGCCCCCCTGGCTAAGGGTGGTAGTAGTGGTAGGCATCCTGCCCCCCGTGGGTGAGGGTGGTAGTAGTGGTGGGCATCCAGCCCCCCTGGCTAAGGGTGGTAGTAGTGGTAGGCATCCTGCCCCCCTGGGTGAGGGTGGTAGTAGTGGTAGGCATCCTTCCCCCGTGGGTGAGGGTGGTAGTAGTGGTGGGCATCCTGCCCCCTGGCTAAGGGTGGTAGTAGTGGTAGGCATCCTGCCCCCCTGGGTGAGGGTGGTAGTAGTGGTAGGCATCCTGCCCCCGTGGGTGAGGGTGGTAGTAGTGGTGGGCATCCTGCCCCCTGGCTAAGGGTGGTAGTAGTGGTGGGCATCCTGCCCCCTGGCTAAGGGTGGTAGTAGTGGTGGGCATCCTGCCCCCTGGCTAAGGGTGGTAGTAGTGGTAGGCATCCTGCCCCCTGGCTAAGGGTGGTAGTAGTGGTAGGCATCCTGCCCCCGTGGGTGAGGGTGGTAGTAGTGGTGGGCATCCAGCCCCCTGGCTAAGGGTGGTAGTAGTGGTAGGCATCCTGCCCCCCTGGCTAAGGGTGGTAGTAGTGGTAGGCATCCAGCCCCCTGGGTTGGGGTGGTGGCGCGCATTCAGGCCCCTGTGTGCATATGTGGCATTGGTGATGGGCATCCCGCCCCTATGGTGCTGCTGTTGCAAGTATATTCAGATTCCCCGTGTATGTGTGTGATGTGTCGTGTACGTGTTGTATGTGTTTTGTGGTTGGTGTCTGACTTACCTTCTGCGCCGTACGCGTCCGTGCCTGTTCCGGTAGTAGATGTAGAATATTGGTATGATCGGGACGAAGGGATTCATGGTTGGTTCGTGTTGTTCGTCCTTCTCGTTGCTTCGCGTCGTCCTCGTCGCTTCGCTCGTCCTCGTCGCTCGCGTCGTCCTCGTCGGTGCCGTGTTCGTCTCGTAGCCGTGGATCGTGTTGTGGCGCGATTCGGAGCTTATGTGCGCCTCTCCCGGATGCTTTGACGTGCCGTGCGTAGCGACGGGTTCGGCGCGTACGGGAAGCGCGATCGTACTTGTCCGGCCGGACGGGGCTGCATTTTCCCTTCCGTGCGACTCGATTCGGCGTTTCCGGATTCGCCTCGGTCGGAGAACAGGACCTGGTTTGGGTGAGTACGGCTCGGCCGGAATTTTTGCTGTTGTGCGCATCGTACTTGCTCGTTCGGTGTGCTGTACGGATCGGTCGGGAAACTGGCTTTCGCATGGCTTTTTTCCCGACCGAATGGTATTGGGTGCGCCTCCGACCGAGATCGGAATCGGCCCCTTAGTCAATAGTATTCCGTATGGTGAGATGCTGCGTTTAAGACGAATACACAGCAATAGTGATGATCTCAGGGCAGCACAGTCTGATTGCAAAAAGAGGTTTTAGGACAGGGGTCCCTCTAATAAAATCATTGAGGCAGCCATTACTAAATCAATGGCATTGCCAAGAGAAGAAATACTCAAAGACAAAGCAGAGGGGGAAGACATTGGTGCAGTTGGGGCAGCAACTGACACTAATCAAGATAACAAGGATAACAATGATTTTAGAATAATCCTGCAATTCAGTAACCAACATAAGAAACTGTAGTCCATAATCAATTAAAATTGGCCTCTGATAATTAACGATCCGGTCATTGGATCACAAATAACTCAGCGAGCATTGATTACATATAGCAGGGGACCATCCATGAGGGACCAGTTGGTAAAAACAAGTCCTGAAACAATTGAAGGAACAGGATGGCTACAAACCCACAAGGGTTTCTACAAGTGTAAAACTTGTAAGGCATGTAAGCAAGGTGAGAATAGAACTACCTACACAACACCGTTTAGCTCTAGAGAACATAGGATTAACAAACTATTAACCTGCAAAACAGACCATGCAGTGTATGTTCTCACCTGCCCCTGTGATCTGAAGTAAATCGGCAGCACAAAATTACAGGTACATAAGAGGGTGCTGCAGCATCTAAGGGCCATCAACAATCAGGACACTACATATCCGGTTGCAAGACATTTTAAAGAATGTCATCACTCGAACAATAGTGGTCTAAGGTACTTCGTGATTGACACTGTCCTTCCCAGCAGAAGAGGGGGAAACAGAGAAAGTACTTTGAGAAAACTTGAGACCAGATACATTCTTGAAATGAATACTAAGCAACCGAATGGCCTTAACATGTCTGAAGATTTGTACACATGCTTATGAATACAACAGCCATCAATTCAGCAATTTTAGCAGTTCTAGCAATTTTAGGTGGTTTTTAAAGTGATTTTATCCAATATTTAAATGCAATATTAAAAAATGTAATAGTTGTGTACCTTTTTAATTAATGGTACATACAATAATTCTATATATATTTATATATTTTTTGATGATATATATAATTATTTATTTATTTATCTATACATTAATTTGAATTTTACACTTTTATATTGTATTTTATTGGTATTGGATACCATTATAGGCAGTGGCTACCTAAGAGCTAACAATATTACTCTGCTAGATCAATGCAATGTGTATTCCGTTGAATTTCTAACACTAAGCCTGTTATAGTTTTGTAATTTATAAATCAACACTGGGGATTGAACCTAGAATAGTACCATCCTTGCCATTTTATGTACTTCACATTGCGTATTTTGCACATCCTTTGTATTTTTTGCACATTCCATGCACTATTTGCACAAAATTTGCATATATTGCACATGGTGCTTATATAGCCTCTCATATAGTATTGAAAATAAAGGAGGTATCCAATATAGACAACCACAAACTTTCTACAAAACAATTTTTACACTGCATCAGTCACAGCCAACTGATATGTCAATATTTACAACGCAGTGAATACAAACGATAAGAGGGAGAGGTCATATGCTACCAAAATGTATAACATGGCTGGGCTCTAAAAAACCATTAATACCAACCTCACGAGCATATACTCGAGCTATCAAGCCATCAGTAACCTTACTGAGTTGACAAAAGGAACGTGTTTTTAATTCAGCACTAAGCACTTTACACTTTAGAGCACTTACATTAAGCACATGTTATGAGCACACACCACCTATATTTTGTGTACGGCAACTTTTAAAGAAACACAGCAACAATAAACACCAGCAAGTTCGCAATTTTGTACTCAAAACTTCATGATACAATTATCATGACTATATGTATTCTATGTTTATGAATGGAAGTTTTGAGTTAATCAAATGACTAGGGGCCGAAATGAATATGCCCATTGAGCTATCTGTAACTAAGCGGTCACAAAAGTCAATAATCAGACGAATCATTAGGATTCCTTTCTATGATGCAATTCTAGGCGTCAAATGAATTTAATTGCGTGAATTTTGGATATATATAATTTAGTGGTGACGAAATTGTTGCATTGTATATATTTTTTCTATGTCTATCTGCCGTTCCGAATCACGTGGTATATCACAAGAGGCACTTATCACTTTAAATACAAATGGTTGCTTTACTACCGCGTCATGTGATCAAGGCTCATCCGAGCCGAAACGCGTCATGCCGACTGAGCAATAAAGGAACTTACTGCACGAAAATTGTGGTCCGTCTCCGTCTGTGGTGGAACTGTGGTGAAGAGACGGAGTCTTTGGATATATATATATATACACACACATATATATATATATATATATTACTTTTGATTTTCTCAGCAACTACTGAACGGATGTACACCATTTAACAAAAAGGGTTCTTTCTGAACCAAGAACTACCTCTTTGCCAAATTTGGTGTAATTCCGTTCAGCAGTTCGGGCTGTAGCCGTGGCTAAAGTTTCCTATGGGAAAATGAATGGGGAAAACATGTTTTGGGACCCCCCTTTTTTCTCGGCCCCCGCTTGACGAATCACACCAGACTTTCAGGATAGGAGCGGACCGGAGCGGGCCACAAAGGTTGAAAATTTCGCGAAAATTCGTCAACTGGTGCCAAAGTTATTTCAAATAGAATGTTGCGGATTTCCTATGGAAAATAGGTCCTAACTATAACTATCTACTGGTGACCGCCAGTAGATTATATATATACACATATATAAAAACATTACCTATTGGCGATAGTCAGTAGGTAGCTATAGTTAGGACCAAAGTTTCCATAGGAAAAGCATTTTTTGTTTTGCCAATAACTTTGGCGCCGCTTGACGAATTTTCACGAACTTCTCCAAAAACGTCCCCTTTTTGGTTCAGCTGCTGTGTTGAAAGTTATGGGGTGATCCATCAAGCGGGGGCTGAGAAAAAAGGGGGTCCCAAAACATGTTTTCACCATGTAATGTCTATAGGGATTTTTCATTTTTTGGACACAATTAACTGCACCAAATTTGGCAGAAAGCTAGATGTTGATCCAGAAAGCGTGCTTTTTGTGATTTGGTGTAAATCCATTCAGTAGTTTCAGAGATATTTAAGTTTATAAAATATAGATATCTGGGAGCCCAAAATCCTACTGAAATTTGATTGTCTGCCAATACTTCAACCATAAAATGTTGCAACCATCTTGGGACTCGGCTTGAGTCCCACAAAAAATGTAAAAAAAAGAAAAGGGAGCAGGGTAGAAACACCCTGACCCCCTAGACGTCTTGGGGGGGTCTCACAAAAAGCAATTTAAAAAAAATAAAAAAATCGGCCTCCCCCGCTGCCCTGGAGACCTCCACGGGGCTTCTTAAATTTTAGTTAGGGGGGCCACCACCTCCCCAGAGCTTTAAGTTGGAAAAAAAAGGGGGGCCACACGGACCCCCGCAGCTTCTGGGACAGCCATGTCCCCGGCACAAATGACAAAAAAGGAGGGGGCCGCTCGGCCTCCCCCCTGGAGCCAATAATGGCCCTGTGGGTGGCCACCCCCAGGGCCAGCTCCTGCATTGTCCCGGGGTGCCCACCCCTGGGACATTGCAGTTTGCTATGAGTTGGCGGGAGCATTACCGCTCCTGCCAAGCCATTGCAAACGCTGCTCCTCTTCTAGCAAGCGAGAGCATAAAAACTGCTCTTGCTTACTAGAAGCAAAGCAGAATTGCTTTTGGACAGAGGGAGCTGTATGTTCAGCAATTCCCTCTGTCCAAAAGCGATGCCGGCTCCCTCCGGTTGCGGGGAGCCAGCAGGGACTGCAGGGGCTTTGAGGCTCCCCCGTGGTCCCCAACTGTACAAAGTGGGTGCCCTGGGTGGGACCAGGGCACCCACACTACAGGCCAGCCCCGGGGATGGGATCCCCGGGGCCAAAATCACCCTGGGAAGGAGACCGCACGGCCCCCCTCCCGCATTGAAAAAAGGCTTGGCCCCGGGGATGGGCTACCCGGGGTCCAAAATGGGCCAGGGAAGGGGGCCCACGTGGCTCTCCTACCCTAATAATTAAAAAAAAAAGAATTAAAAAAAAGACCTGGCGCACTACTGGTTGGGGAATGAATTCCACTTTACTCCTGTGGGCCTTAGAATTAAAGTGGACTTCTTCCCCCAACCAGTTGTGCGCCAGGAGGTGTGATTGCAGAGTGGTGAAGAAAGGAGGAGTGGCCTCCGACAACCTCGTAGCAATCCAGCTATTTTCTTTGAAATGGGGGCCTCACGCACCCCCCAGGGACCACCACCTCCCCAGGGCCAAATTATTTTTTATAAAATGGGAGGGGGCACACGGCCCACCTCCCAGACCGTTTTCGGTCCCGGGGCAGGCCCTACTAAATCAAAGGAGGGGGGTGCATGGCCCTCCTCCTGGAGCCAATAATGGCCCTGGGGACCGCCACCCCCCAGGGCCGGCACCTGCTATGTCCCGGGGTGCCCACCCCGTTACATTGCTGTGACTTGTCAAAGCTCCCACACAGGGACATCTTAAGGATTTTGGGGGCCCTGGGCCAAACGTATTTTGGGGGGACCTGTTTGGAACAGATTTGAATTTATGATCCAATCTCAGCTCTTTCATGCCCTCTTTGGCCTGGTCACTGACAGTGCACTGGCGTACTTGTCCAAATTCTTGATGTGTTTACATCTAACATTCAGGGACAATGACGTGTGTTTCAATATTGTAACACAGCAGCAGCTCACTAATATTACTGCAAATAATCTCTGTGACACCTAGCATTTCTCATATGCGATGGCTTGTTTGATGTAAAAGAAACTTTTTTATGGATGTTGCATGAAACATAAACACATTTTTCTGCAAAGTGACTGTAATAGATTCCCACTCATCGCCCACATTAAAAATTAATTAACAGAAAATAGTATTTAAAACAACTTTTTTTAGGATTATGCAAAGTAATTTGAGCAGGATTCTCTGCAGAACAGAGCTGGCTCTGCAGGGGGCCCCCTGAAAGGCTGGGGCCGTGGGCCAGAGCCCACTTTGTCCATGCCTTAAAACGTCTCTGCTCCCACCAAGCCACAGCAAACAGCTATCACTCTGCTTCCAGAAAGCGAGAGCAGAGAAATGCTCTTGTATACTGTAAGCGGAGATTCATCTGTTTCCCTGCCCACTGTCAAGCGAGCTGGGAAACAGATGAAAGGATTGCTTTCACACACAGGGGGCTGCATGTTTAGCAGCTCCCTGTGTGTGAAAGCAATGCCAGCTCCCGCAGGAGGTGGGGAGTTGGCAGGGACTGCGGGGGCCTTGAGGCTCCCCCCTCGGTCCCATAGCCCACCCAGGAGAAATGACCGAGCCCGGGGAATAGGGTCCCCGTGGCCGAAATCGGGAGGGAGTGGTTGCGCATCCCCCTCCCCCATTTGTTAATGGCTGGGTCCTGGGGGGTGGGGCCCGGGTCCGAAATTGGCCAGGTGAGGGGGGCCACACAGCCCCCCTCCCCTATAACAAAATAAAAGATCGAACTCTGGGGAATGGGGCCCCTGTGGCCGAAATCAGCTCGGGGAGCGTGGCCGCGCATCCCCCTCCATAGTATTATAGCAGGGCCCTGGGGAATAGGGTCCAGAGGCTGAAATCAGCACAGGGAGGGGGGCCACGCAGCCCCCCCTCCCCTTTTTAAAATTAATTATTTAGAAGGCCGGGCCCCGGGAGATGGGGAGGGTGGCCATGCGGCTGATATATATATCTTTAAGGTACATAGATATGGAGTTAAGAATAGTAAATCTATATTTCCCTATGTGCACATACCTTATATTATAATAATAATATTTTGTCCCTAGATATTTTGTCACAATATTAATGTCCCAAAATATTCTTGTACTCGACATTCCAGAGTACTAACCTACATAAATGTACACGGACCACTTTTTGTTTACTTCAGTGGTGTAGCAAGGGTGCTATGGGCCTAATCCTAGCAACAAAAATGGGCTCCCTGCCCCCAGGTTGGTAGTAAAAGATAGTCAATTCAGGGGTGCAGTGGCCCCTCGAAACCTCTCAGCTCCCATAGCATTGCACCTGCCATACTAATGAAAACTACAACCGTGAATCACTAGATGCAAACGGCAGTTTTTAAATACAGTTATTGTAAAATCAAGTTATTCATGATTAAAGATCGATCCAGTGTTGAGAAAGAAGGAAGGTTATTCCAAGAGTAAAAGGTCCCATCCATCCAGCATGCAGCGTCAACTCAAACTGCTCTATTAACAAACCACACTAGAAGCACCAGGTTCTATTACCATGGTGCTATTCAAAGGTATACACTGTATGTGATGCTATAAGATTAAAGAAAGCAGAACACAATACTACACACCTTCCCTCTTTATACTAAAAATACAAATAACCATAATACAGGAAGGAAAATAAACATAGTAAGTTAGTCAAGAAGAGATCTAATCTCTAACGTTGCTCCATGACATAGTCTTTGAATCTTGAGGGTTGTCTAGCAATCCTCCTTTCTCTTTGCGGAGTCACATTCTTGCTATTTTTGCATGGAGCCAATATAGTTGGACGTGATGAGGCTGAGTCCGAGGATTGACCAATGCTCTCATTAAGTCCTAACACATTGTCCTTGATAACAACAACTCTATTAAGATTCCAAATGCGAGAATCTTCAGTCTTTATGGCATTAGTCAACAGTTTAATTACTTTATGCGGTCTAAGGAACAAACTAGATGCCTTTCTTCCAAAAGGAGCTCTAATCATAACACAATCACCAATCCTCACGGGTGTAATCTTCACAGATTTTTTAGAACCATAAAATGTTGCAACCATCATGGGACTCGGCTTTTTTAGAATCAAAAGTTAACTTTCGAGCACCAATTCTTTTAGCCTCTTTGAGCTTTCACTTACCATCAGTAACTGTAAGTCCTTTTTTTTATTCAGCTTTGTTGACCCAATGAGGTGCAATTAAAGTGTTAGGGAACCTTCCCTTAAACAACTCAAAGGGAGTCCTCCCCGTGATGGCACGAGGAGAAATCCTATAAATCTCCACCTTTTAATTAATTCTTCTTTCCAATAAAAATTATTTTGTTTGGCCATGGCAATAGTTTCTTTTAAGACTCGATTAAAGTGTTCTACCATACCATTCGTCTCGGGATGATATATGGAACACTTTTTATGTTTGATGGAACAACTTTGTAAAAATTCTTCCATCTCCTTGGAAACAAATTGGACTCCGTTATCTGTTAGCAAAATCCCAGGTAGCCCTTCTCTACCAAACACTTCTTTGAGAAACGAGATGACATGTCTGGTATCAATGCCTCTAGTGAACTTAATCTCTGGCCACCTGGAATACATATCAATGAGCACGAATACAAAAGCATCACATCCACTTCCTTGTATTGGGCCCAAGATATCAAGTGCTATTTCTTCCCATGGTCCTTTAGGATGCTCTCTGACAACCATGGGTTGCACTCTGGGCTTAAGACACTTCTCACTCAAGGTACATGGTACGCACTCTCTCACTAGGCGCTCAACTTGCAAATCCATTCCAGGCCACCAGTAGTTCAGCCTAAGCCTTTCCTTTGTTTTTGACATACCTTGATGTCCTTGATGTGCCAAATCCAACAATTCATGACGAAGCAATACGGGAGGGACAAGTCTGGTTCCTCTAAAAACAAGTCCCTTACACTCTGAAAGTTCATGACTAACATTCCAATACTTTTCACAAACACCCTTAACCTTATTATTCCAACCTTCTCTAAGTAACAATGATACCTCTTGTAATTCTTTGTCTGAGGCACACTCTTCACGCCATCTGCTTTCTTTTACACCATCACTCTCAACATTGCACACCCATTCGTTTGGTTCATCCTCTTCAAGACTCAATTTACCTTCATCCTGTCGTACTAGTCTAGAAAGAGTATCTGCTATCCTATTTTGGGCTCCAGGAAGGTATTCTACTTCAAAATCATACCCCTGAAGTGCAACCACCCACTTGGAGATTCTGCTTGAAATAGCATCTATGCCCTTTTTCTTAAAGACTTCACATAAAGGCTTGTGGTCTGTGCGTACAACAAATTTTGTTCCCCACAGGAGGCTTTTAAGTTTCTTTATGGCCCAATGTACCGCAAGGGCCTCCTCTCTATGACTGAGTAACGCAGTTCAGCTCCTCGGAGACTGCGTGAGAGGAACAGAATGACATTTTCAGTATCACAACCTTCCTGTTGCAGAACTGCACCCAAACCCTTCATGCTCGCATCAGTGATTAGAACAGATTTCTTAGAAGGGTCAAAACTCCTCAACTTGGGAGTTCTTTTCAGCATTTCTTTGATTTCTTTAAACTCAGTTTCACACTTGTCAGACCACATGAAATTTACACCTTTACACACTAACATTCTCATGTTGACACACATTCCAGCAAAGCCCCTTACGAATTTGCTGTAATATTCAGCCATGCCGAGAAACTTCATAAGTTCCTCTCTATTGGTGGGTGACTCTAGTTTTTGTATGGCATCGACCAAGTCACCTTTGGGTTCTACACCTTCACCAGATATGGTGTGACCTAAGTAATCGATGGAGGTTTCTTAAATTTACACTTGTCTAATCTAACTGTGAGATTATATTGATGAAACTTTTCTAGTACTTGCCTAAGTCTCATGTCATGCTCTTGTTCATCTCTCCCATAAATAAGGACATCGTCTTGATAGATTTTCACCCCAAACTGGCCTCTTAAAACTTTTTCTAAAGCCCTTTGAAATACTGAGGCTGCTGACACCAATCCAAAAGGTAACCTTATGAATCTGTACGTGCCAAATGGCGTTATGAACGCGGTAAGGTCTTTGGATTCCTCATCCAACATTATTTGGTGATACGCAGATTTAAGATCCACGGTGGAAAAGACCTTAGCCCCCTCCAACAGCATAAGCATGTCCGAGATTTTGAGAAGGGGATATTTGTCCACTATGACCTATTTATTAAGTTCTCTCAAGTCAATGCATAGGCACAGGCTACCATTAGCCTTCCTGGCGGCCACCACTGGCGCCAACCATTGGGATCCTTCTACCTCTTCAATAATCCCTTCCGCCTTGAGTTTCTCCAATTCTGATTTCATTTCATCCCTCACCGCAAAAGGCACACCACGCACCTTACCTGTTACAGGCACGGCACCAGAAACTAGTCGTATTCTATGCACATAATCGCGCAAACAACCTAACTCATTTCTAAATACACTTGGAAAATCTTTTTTTAAGATAGATGTGTAGATGTCGTTACAGTCTTTTTTGATGGTAACTTCACTTATGTGAACATTTTCCTTAAAAATAATGGGAGGATCCTTGTTTGGATCCAATATCACTCCTAAGTCTCTCTGGTGAAACCAACTCAGAATACTATCTCCCTTTTGGGAAACATAAACTTTACCTGAAACATACCTTCCCTTGTACTCTATCAAACCCCAAAAATATCCTAACAGCTTTATGGGTTCTCCACCGTAGGCACTGGGTTTGATGTCAGCTCTCAGTATCTTCACTTTATCTTTCAAATTGCACATATAAAACTGTTTGGAGACAATGGTAATCTTTGCTCCTGAATCAAAAAGTCCTTTAGTTCTCCCTCCTTCAACAATTACTTCATCTAAAGGACCCTTCTTACTATTATCTGTCACCTGTGACACACTTTGACCATAGTCAAACTCAGAACAGCCATCACTATCACTGTTACTCTCATATAAAATAACGTTTACTTTCCCTTTGTTCCTTTTAGCCTTACACATTGCAGTAAAATGCCCAACCTTTTTACAATTCGAGCAAGTAGTTTTTAATGCAGGACAATTCTTGTCATTGGCAAGATGTCCTATATTCCCACACCTGTAGCACTTGGGTTGAAAGGTATGGAAACTGCGGGGGTTTTTCACTTCAGGCTTAACATAATGTCCTTTCTTTAAGTTTTTTCCTTTGGAAGTATCTTTTACCAAGTGAACAACATTGGGCTTAGCTTCGTGTTTAGTTATAATCTCTACACACTTCCGTGAATGTTCAATTTGTTTAGCGATAATGAGAACCTCATCGAAAGAAGGGTCATCTTTCTGCCATAAATCATCTCTGACTTTCTCAACATTACAACCCAACATGAATTGATCCCTTATTCTTTCTTCCAATAATACCCCAAACTTACATGATAAAGCCAACTTTCTTAAGGCAGTAACATAATTTTCTACAGACTCGCCCTCATTCTGAGTCCTGCAACCAAAATGATAGAGTTCTAAGATCGTGCTTACTTTGGGTAAGTAATGCCTATCAAGTTTCAACATGCAAATTTAAAATTCATTTAAGTTCGGATCATCTATTTCAGGTAAGTGATCAAACACTTCCTGTCCTTCCGAACCAAGACAATGCAAGAGAAGAGCAGTTCTTCTTTCTGCACTGAGATTCGTTCCACACACTTTTGCATATCTTTCAAACACCTTTTTCCATTTCTGCCATTTAATTGGCGGATCACCAGGGGATGTTAGGAAAAATGGTGGGGTTGTAACATTTTGCATTATCTCACTAAAGATTTAAGACCAATAAGGGTAAAAGTGTCCAAAGTGTATACAAAGCAAGATACACTACAAAGCAATTAAGTGCAGAGAGTAATCACTTATGCCAATAAATGTAAGTTAAACATGACACTGAAGATAAACCTTCAAGGAACTAAGTAGAAAGCGTGTTGAAAAAAAACACTTAAGAATGAAAGCCTAAAGCAAGTATTTCTTTGTAAGTTTAAATAAAGAGTTGACATTCAGAGTGCTAAGACTCCTAAAAGCGAAAATATTATATCAAAAGTGCCAAAAATAAGAAGTAAAAAAAAAACACAATACATTAAAACATTTCAAAACTAGTTACCAAATGTGAGATGACTCGAGAACTGCAGAGGAAAATTAGTTCTAGTTACAATAACGACCGGGTACATAAGAACACAAGTCTTTACACAGAGTTCCTGCTTTACCAAAATGGCCGCCACGTAAAGGACATAGAGTGTTGAACATGGACGTAACATGGTGATGTCAGAAGCTCCAGCGTTGAAAGAAAGTATGCACCAGTTAAGATGAAGGAGTGAAGAACAAGTGTAGACCGTCAAAACAAACAGAGGAGTGCGCGCCGGAACACATGCTTTCAACACTCCAGGATTCCTCGCGTCCAAAGGATGACGGTGAGATGTTATTTTTTTAAAACAGTTGTTACTAAAATTTCGCGCAGTGACGCAGATTGTGAAATGTTACGAAGCAGGAATTCACAAACGATGGCAGGGGCTCGCGCAACAGTGCATGTGCAGAATTACTTCTTGCGCTTAGACGCTGTCTGTGAAGAGCTACACCAATACATGACTCTTGTTTGTTTTGTAATGTAAAGAACACCTCCAAACAGTTGCAAACGAAAGGGTGTCCAATTCATAAGTTGGCACACATCTTAAAGTGAGGGTGAGCCCGCACCGAAGCCTCTCAACCCAACTCAGTACAAACAGGGTGAGATGTGCAGCGACTGCTCCCAACCAACAGGACACAAGAATGTGGCAACAAGAGGGTCTCCAAGTTAACTATTGATACACAGTTCAAAGTGAGGATGAGCCCGCACCAGGATGAGCCCGCACCGAAATCTCTCAATCCAACCCGGCTCAAACAAGGGTGAGATGTGCGGTGAATGCTCTAAATCGACAGCATCGAAGAATGTGGATGAGCCCGCACCAAAACCTCCCAACCCAACCAAAGTAGTAAGGGCGAGGTGTGCGCCGACAGCTCCCAATCCACAATAAAGCAATAATAGCCCCAAGAGTAAAGCTAAGCGAAACAACTCACGTGGCACTTTGAGGTCAATAAAGTGGAAAGTTCTTCCTTGAAAAGAAATTTAAAGATGTTGGGACCACACTTCTTCTCCTTTAATCTTTTAAAAGCTTAAATCCTTGTAGATACACAGGGGTTGGTCTCCTTCGCTCGTCGCTAGTGTAAAATCAAGTTATTCATGAATAAAGAAGGATCCAGCGTTGAGAAAGAAGTAAGTTTATTCCAAGAGTAAAAGGTCCCATCCATCCAGCATGCAGCGTCAACTCAAACTGCTCTATTAACAAACCACACTAGAAGCACCAGGTTCTATTACCATGGTGCTATTCAAAGGTATACACTGTATGTGATGCTATAAGATTAAAGAAAGCAGAGCACAATACTACAGTTATCAAATTAACCTTTCTCTCTTCATGTGCAAATGTTTCATGTGTTTGTCCACCTCCAACATACACGCATCAGGAGGTTTCTCTCCGCCTCGTGCACAAATGTCTCAGGTCTCTTTCTTCCTTCATGCGCATTTTTTCGGGTATCTTACCACCTCATGCACACATGCCTCAGATGTCTGCCAACACCAACCACACACACATGCCTCAGATGTCTGCAGTGCCAACACCAATCACACATGCCTCGGGTCTCGTTCTCCCCTCAGGGCCTCATGCTAAGGGTGTCTGGCCACCGCTGGCATTCATGCGTCAGGTGTCTGCTCTCCTCATGCACACGTCGCATGTCTCTCCGCCCTCACATGCGCAATCCTCGTGTCTATCACCCTCCAAGTGCCTCAGTTGTCTATCCCCCTCATCTGATTCGTATGTCTTTCTCGCCCTGCACACCTATGCCCCAGGATGTCCTGTCTATTGGGCACTCGCTGTAGCATCTCACCTCCTCTGCCCATCGGCAGGTGAATCCCCAGTGTTTCATCGGATTTACCTTTTCAAATGAAACCAGTGGATTGTTGAAATCCACTTGGGTCAAGTTCCCGACGAAAGGCAGCGAGGTGGGTCCGGGCGGGTAGTTGCTCCATTTCTTCCGGCGCTTCATGAAGTCAAAGACCAGCACAAACACGGTGATGGACAGACCGAGGAGGGTGAGGCGGTCCCAGCAGGCGGTCAGCAGAGACCATGGCAATCCAGATAGCTGCATGGTGGCCCTGCCCTCTGTATCACCACACGACTAGATGTTCTCAGTCCCTATGCAGTCTCGTCCTGCTATTTCTAATATCACCAGTGACGCCCCTCTCTCTGCGCTCATTTCACATTAAGTCCTCTTCTCGTCTGGCCTGGTGCACTGCAGCTTTCATCCGCTCTGTCGTCTCGGCTTTTGTTTTGGGGTGTGTTCTCAAGTTCAGCTCCTCCTTCTGTGTCCTGACTTGCACTTTCCGCTTCCCTCTTAGGTCCTTGTCATCTCATGTTTCTCTTCTCTGGATAGCAATCCCTTCTAAGACAATTTCCCTTCTCTTCTCTCCGCCTCTTTTCCTTCTTTGCGGTTCAACCCACACAGGTACCCCTCCCTTGTCCCGCGCTTCCGTTCCACACACGCCCCTTGTTTGTCCTTGCCCTGCTCCTCTCTCTCCCTCCTCCTTTACAGTTCCTTCCCTCAGCCTATCACCAGTGTGTTTTCCAGTCCTTCTGTTACGTCTTTCATCTGCATCGCTTCTCTCGGCCGTAGCCCTTCACGTTTATCTCTCCCTTCATATCCTGCCCTCTGTCCCGTCAGTGGGGTGTGTACTGACAGGTACACACACCTAGAGCAATACTTTCGGAAACCAAGGGGCCTATTAGGATCCGCCCGCCATCCCTGCGGAGCTGGGACCGTCCGCCATAGGTGCGCCGGTCCCGCCCGCCGTATTAGGATGCACCCCCCACACTGGCGGGCGCATCCCGGTAGTTTAACATTGCGGACGGTGCTGTGCGCAATGTTAAAAACCCATATATTGCATTGCGATGCACAACGTGGCAGGCACCGTGCGGTGCCTGCCACCTTGGGCATTACAATGTCGGGGGGTACCATAGGTACCCCCCAAGTGCAGCACCCCACCCCCCACCCCCAGGGGCCGGCAACGGGCCCCCAAAGTGAATTACCGTATGCCTTTCCATGGCGGAGTCTCCGCCATGGAAAGGCATTTTTCCGCTGTCATCGTAATATGGATGGCGGTGCCTGCAAGGCACCGCCACCATATTGTTGTCCTTTTCCGCCCGGCCAGCAATCGTGACGATTGCCGACCGGCGGAAATGCGTCGGACGGACTTTCCGTCCGCCGCAATACCCCCGCCATAGTAATATGGCGGGGGTGAATTGTGCTGTGATGGCGGGCGGATCGTCACCGCCGGCCGGCCGGGCGGTGGCGATCCGCCCGCCATCATAAAGACCCCCAATGTTCGGCAAGTACAGGGAGGGGTTGCATGTAATATGAAGGGCAGCTTGGCGAGGTACAAGACGGCGATGTCAACATGTTGCAGTGAATTATGGGACTTTTTCATTGCTGCAGACTTGTGAAAGGGGCATACACATCTGTTCAGCACTGATATGGCTTGGTCCAGATTTCTAAACAAGCACTGGCAAAACCAATAGGTCTCCGCAGTCAAAGAGCTATAGGCGTTTTCAATGTTAATGTCTTTTAGCTATGTGTTATGGAGTGCAGTGAATGTATGTGGTGTGGAGTGGAATTATGTCGGTTGGAATGGAATTGTTTGTTGTGGAATTGTGTGCCATGGAATTGTGTGGTGCTGAATTGTGTTATGTGTAGTGGAATTATGTAGCGTAGTGTGCAGTGAAATTATGTGGATAATAATTATGTGGCATTGAGTGACCTGGAATTATGTGCAGTAGGATTGTGTCATGGAATGTAATTATGTAGAGTTAGTATTGTGTGTTGTGGAGTGGCATGTAGTGGAGTGGAATTATATGGTGTGTTTCATTTTGTGGCATGATGTGGAATTTTGTGGTGTGGATTTGATGTATTTGGTGTCCAGTGGAATTGTGTTGTGGAATTATGTGGTTTGGTGTGGAATTATGTGGTGTGGAATGGAATTGTGTGGAGTTGAAGTGTGTGAAGTGCAACTGTGTGGTGATGACTGAAATTATGTTGGGTGGAATTATGTGATATGGTGTTGAGCTTATTTATGTGGATTGTAGCTATGTGTCATTGAATTATGTGAAATGTAAATATGTTGCGTGAAGTGTAATTATGTAGGTTGGAGTGGAGCTATATGTAGTGGAATTATCTGGAGTTGAATTGTGTTGGGTGGAGTGTAAATATATGATTTGGAGTGGAGTGAAATTAGGTGAAGTGAAGTGGTAGTCTGTGAAGTGGAATTATGTGGCATGGAGCAGAGTGGAAATTTGTGGAATATAATTTATTGGATTGAAATTATGTGGCATGGAGTGGAATGATGTGGATTGAAAGTGTGTGTTGTTGAATTGTGTAGCATGGAATTATGAGATGTTTAAATGTGTTGTGTGTAGTGGAATTATGCAGCATGGACTTGTGTGCTGTGGCTTTGTGTGGCACTTGAAACTCATAATGCATAACTCATAGATATAAAAGGACGCTCTGTCAGACTCAACCTATATTTGCACTGTAAAGATGCCCCTGCAGTCGATGTTGATAGGCCACTGCCGAGGTATTAACAGCATCCCTTCTGTACCAATCACCTCTGTTTTTACACACAGAGAGGTGGACACAGCTACCACTTTGGAGAACAAATCCTCTAGGCCCAGCCACACAACCAAATACATCAAACATTTCAGCAGACCACAAGGTAGCCGTTTTGTGCTCTGGTCTTCATGGTGACGAGGGAATCAATATAGGTGATCTGAGCAGCCACCCGTGGGCTAGGGTATGCATTTCAGGCTGCATCAGCAAGGTTTCTGTGGTGGCGACTGAAACCTTAAATGTAAGATAAGGATCCCTGGACAAGCCTTCCGCCTTAGCTGACTGTAATTATCCTCAATCATCTTGGGGAAAACAGGCTAAGTGGCCATTGTTTCTTCATCAGTGCTGTAGAAAAAGCTATTTTGGATTTTACTGGGAACGAGCCCTGGAATGCTGCTGCCAGTGTGGTAGCCAGGGCTGGACTGGCCGTAGCGGGCACCGGGTGTTTCCCCAGTGGGCCGGAAGGGTGGGGGCCGGTTTTGTACCGGTGGGGGCCGTTTTTGTTGCTGGGGGCCAGTTTTGCAGCAGTGCTGCAAAATCGGTCCCTTGTAACAAAAGCGCAGCAGCAGTGTTCCCATCAGGCCCCTCTCCTCCCGGGGCCGGTCGGACTTAATTGGCAGGGCTGGTTTGCGATCCTAGTCCGGCCCTGTGTGTAGCTAGCCCTTTGGCAGCCTGTGACGGTCCCTGCGTTTGCCGCCCGCGACGGCCGAGGTAAGAGAGGGGCGTGCTCGCGATCCCTGCGTTTGCCGCCTGCAACGGCCGCAGATAAGAGCAGGGGGGAGGCCACCACCCCCAAAACTCGTGCCGCCTGGGGTGGACCGCCCCTTCCCTTGCTACGCCACTGGCTCCTGCTGTTTGCTCTTGGGAGATGGTAAATCAGACAGAGAAGTGTGCAAAAAGGAAAAGAGCACAGATGCAAAATGTGCACTTCCCAACCACCACAAGTACTCTCTCTCGATTTAGGCCAAATAAGGTGAGCGTGACATTTCAAAGCTAGTAAAATGACCCAAAGGAAGGAAAAAATTGATAAGACATCCTGGGAATACATCGAAGAGTCATGATTTCAGAGTACATACATCTGAGCGAAAGACAAATAGTCCTGCACCCTGCTCATTCCACAGTAAAATATCAGACTTTTAATCATTCACATTAGTAATCTTCAGCCATCGGTGGCGGGTATTGCATAACCAATAGTGCAACTCAAGAATGTCATAGGAAAGTGACTATGTACTTAGGTTCAGATGCAGCCGAGAGGGAGCAGGGCGCTATGCAAAAACAAATAAATTATAGGCTCACACGAGAAACCAGCGAACAAAATTTCCAGGGCTGTAACTGCCGTTAATAACCCTTTTGTAAGTCTCTTGTCACATCACGTTATACATATTACATTAGTTAGTTAAACGCAGCACATATACAATATGTCTTGCTGAAAATATGGTATTTTTATACAGTGCTTTCATTGCAAACAGTAAGCTAGCACTTTATAGTTGAGATTAACTTGGTTTACATAAGCAGACGACAACTGCAAAGAAAAAGGGTATGCCATGTAGTGTCTAGGTGAGAAGAAAAAAGCACGGAACGCGCTTTCCGCTTTGTCCTTGAACTTAGACTTTAAAAGCTATGTTGTTCAGTCTCAAAAGCAAATCTAGGAGGTTTATGTTCAGTTAAATACACGTCAACCTGTAACAGCTTTGCCAAAGCACACACTGGAGCTATAAATACTCCATGCCAAGAAAAGAAGGTAGAGTCTCACACTGAATAGTTACACCAAACTCTCATACTCATATCCTTGCTTCACGAAATGGTGTGATCCTGGGCAGGTTGCTTTATTTCTCTATTCCCCAGTTCCATTATTTGCTCAACTTGAGGGAAATAATAGTATAAGAAACAAAACTAACTGAAAATATGTAAAGAGGAACATACCAAGAGCCATCTGTCGCCCACAACGAACTTGTGGAGTGTGATCTTGGCTTTATAACTTTGCTCATTTTGTAATCGAATTCCAAAGAGTTTGAGCACTGAAAGTTTCACTGATCCTGCCGCTCGCATGTCACATGCTCCATGGAGGACAGAGAGCTTTGTCGAAGTCCAATGACACAAGGATGCTCGCACTGTGCCAGTGGGGGTGCGGCATGGCTCTAACCCACTTTCTGTCTGCGCAAAGAAAGGCTTCGAGCTGTAAGCAACACCAGGACATTATCCTTTCACTTTGAAGTCAGAAAAGGAAAGTAAACAGGTGCCCTCGGAAAACAGCATCTGACACTTGAACTCGGTCTTTGAATGCAGAGCAAATGGGATGAGATAAGAACAAGATTTACAGGCCTGTTTACAGAAATGGAGCTCGGAACGAGTGAAAACACGAACGCTCTTGTGAAATGGTGACAAAAAAAAAAATTCCCAAAACAGTTCCTAAATTGGGAGCAGTGGATGGATAGTAGTATTTGGTCCATGCTCTCATCGTGGGCTAAACACAGGAAGAGATGACGCATGCATGCCACATAAATAAAGGTATAAAGTACTGCAATCATGTCCTATTCATATATCTCTCCATAGTTTAATAACACACCACAAGACATGCACACGGCTTTCAAAAACATTATTTAAATGTTCTTTTCTTGTCTGACTTCTCAAGGAAAAGTTTGAAGTGTGTTTAAACTTCCTGCTGCTGGAATACACCAGACTATGACCAGAAACAGGATTCAGCTGTGTAGGCAACAACAAAGCCAAACTCCTTCCCGTGTAACAAGTACACAGAAGGTATTCGCAGTTCAAACTTCTCACACACACACATACACGGTAACAGGTACAACACGGAGCCCAGAACTGTAAGCAGTGCTTAATTTGAGCCATGGTTTCCGACACCAATACTTAATTGCCCACACCGGCACTTATGACAGTCTGCCACATGGTGGCGCTGTTTGTCTAAATTAAAGATGAGCACACAAAAGTTGTTTATTAATTAAATACAAAACTAAAAAGACTAATACCTGCTCTCCGAGCCATTCTCATAGCTTTGGGGGCATGGAATAGTCCGAATTGTCACTCTTGTAGGATTGTGATGGTTAGTAGTTGTGTTCGTACTGTCAGAGGAAGGGTTGGCAGGGGCAAAGGGTGGTGCAAGCTGCAGAGGCCTCCTGATGTGGGCCCGGGCACATTTTTTTTTTAAAGCAAATTAAGCACTGCAAGCTTCGCACAGAAGAGGTGCAGCATGGGAAGCAGTGCAAAATTCCTACACAACTAACAGGCATAGCACAATCGTCAGCAGAACAGGACTACCACACACGCACACACACACACTATAGACAAAAGCTGTCCTACAGAACAAGTGCTGCATAGCGGCGGTGCAAGCTTCCCCACAAAGAACACACATTAATGAGGGTAACAAAGGCACATTAATGGAAGTAGCAGTCAGGGCCGGACTGGCCGTAGCGGGCACCGGGCGTTTCCCCGGTGGGCCGCCAGGGTGGGGGCCGGTTTTGGGCCCCTGGGGGGCCGTTTTTGTTACCGGGGGGTCGGCAATATCGGCCCCCTGTAACAAAATCGGCCGAAACCGGCCCTCGCAAACAGCTCGGCTGCACCCCCCTCCCTCCAGGGAGGGGGACCGGCCGAGCAGTTTGCCAGGGCCGGTTTCGGTTCCCAGTCCGGCCCTGGTAGCAGTGCAAGGTTTCCACGAATGAACAGGCAGAGTACAAACGTCATCAGAGCAGGATTGCCTCACACGGATTAAAGGCACATCATAGACTGCATTTCTGCTACCTCCCTTCCAATGAATGCCCCGCACAGCAGAAGTGCAAGCTTCCTGAACCAGAAGAGAAAGAGTAATTTAAGTAGCCGTACCAGCGTCTCTCACATCTTAAATGTTTATTCGGAAGCAACATTCCCATCAGACATTTTACATTAGTATTTGCCATTGCCTATAAAATAAGCGCAATTTTTGTCATTATGTCGCCTGAGCTACATTTTGAACGTGGAAAGAACACAATTAGGACTTAAAAAATAAAATCTTGGCTCACAAGCAATACAATATATCTCCGGAGTGTTGCGGAGGCTCACATAAAATACGCAAGCAAGGAACATAATAAAGAAAACTACAGAAAGACTACAGGCCAGGGCCTTTAAAGTCAATTTGTAGAATAATGACTTCAGTTTAAAGAGGATAAATTCACGATCCCCAAGAAAAGTTTGCATCACACCAAGGGGCATATATAAAATTAATTTCAAACATACTTTTGAAGATGTATTAACTCATTTTGCAGTACTGCACGTCACATTTTCAGTTTCAAATGTAAGTTTCGGAGCTGGGCACTGTTATTAGGAAAGTTCTGACACCGCTATTCACCTCTTCTCTACACATTTGAACCTTCACCCTAAGTCACTGTTGGCTCATTACTTTAGAAGGGCCTCTAGAATTATGTCATTCTGCAGCTACGGCGTTTTCCACATAAGTATGGTTTTGCCACACTTGCCATATAATTCATCACCTTTTGCATAATTTGTAGATTTAAAAAAAATGTTTATTGCTCAAAAAGATCAAAAGTTACTAAATGCTGCCCCATGCGCTGTCAGGCAGCAGCTGGTGCTTTGCTGCGTACTGGAAGATCACCTTTCAGTTATCGATTGCTGTATTTAGGGTTTGAACTGATACTACTGAGGTGAAATCTTTGCCCAGACAGTGTTAACATGTGCAAAAAAAAGATAAAATCGTAAAGTAATACTGCCAAAAAGGTGCTATATTAGGCCACATAATTTTCATTTTCTTGCCGCATAATTCAAGCAACCCTGCAGTGTAATTTCATCTTCTCCTGCCACATAATTCTAGTGGACTTGCTCATAAGTATACTACACATTTTACAGTTTTATCATATTACATTACGCTATATCTATAACGACCTTGCACTTTAGCATTGTATATTACAGTATATAACATATCTCTGGTTTACTATTTATACAAACATTTTTTTTTGTTAAGAGCTATGCCTCTCATTATATCTGGGATATATAAAATGCTTATAAATAAATACATCTTTTTCAAAAGCCCTAAGAATTGATTTTAGCCAGCGTTTCAGGTGGCCATTATAAGGAGGACAGAACAGTATATAGTGCATCAGTGGCGGCTCCTCCGCAATGGCGGAGGAGCGTCGCCTCACTGCCTGGCTCAGAGCCAACAAATGTAAAATAAAACGATGCTCTTGCATCGTTTTATTTTACATTTGCATTGTTTTATTTTACATTTGCCGGCTCTTAACCAGCGGTGTTAGGAGGGGCAGGGCTTAGGCAGGGGAGGGGGGAGTAGGAGTGCTACGTGCACTTCACTCCCTAAGTGCGCATATGTGTTTTGGCCGGCCGTCTCAGGCCGACCAAAACACACATGCGCACTTAGGTTTTCTCCAGCCCAGCTGCATTGAGCAGCCGGGCTAGAGAAACCCCACAGACTCCCTGGTCAGAGCAGGGCATCTTTCCTGCATGCTCAGACCAATCCCCACGCTGCTCTGCAGCGCAGGGATTAGGACAGGGAGTCTGTCCCAGGGGCTGCTGGTACCAGCAGGCAGGAAGAGGAGAGGCGGCGCAACGAGACGCGACGCTGGAGGCGGCCGGCGGCAAAAGGTGCGTTTAAAAAAATTTATATTGTATCCCCCCCCGCGCGACTCCACCCGCCCACCACCCTTTGTTTTTGTCGGCCGCCGCTGTAGTGCATCCTGTTTTCATCCACATTGGAACAGCAAATACAGTTTGCACAGTGGCCATCTGCCCTTTCGGAAATAAATGCTCTGCGCATACACTGTAGCCTATCTAGTTAGCACTCCTAGCTAGGGGTTCCTTTAAATTTCATACACCTACTGTCCGGATTGGAATTTAAAATAGCATTCGATTTTCGCAATGTACATAGCCCAAAAGTCTGGCTCTAATAATGGCTACGGAAGATAGGTTACCATACTGGTACAGCAGGACAGCCAGGGGCGTGGTTTCCATTTGGTGCAGTAGGTGCAGTGGCACCGGTGCCTGGAGGCTGTATTGCTGTATTTCACAATTCATACAGTGGCCAGGGAGTTAATTTTCTTCCTTGCACTAGGACACATGACACACTGGCTACGCCACTGAGGGCAGCAGTTAAAAAATAGCTGGAGCCAGAGGTGTAGCTATCAATAACGCAGCAGGTGCTCTGGCGCGGAGGCACAGAGGTCTGAGAGGCTAATTGCACCCCAATTATAGCTGTTTTTTTTATTACGAAAGCAGGGAATGAGGAACCATTTTCCTTGCTTGAATTACAGAACATGGCACTCTTACATCATCATTTCCTGGCAGCAAGAGCAGCAGCAAAGCTTGCCTCCCTCACATTAAACATGGCTAGCACTGGCAGCAGCTATTATTTGTTACCTCACAAAACATGCACCGCGTAGGAACCAGCAGTCCGTGGTCGGTCTGAGACTGAAAATAGGCCCAGGCACCAAAATAAATGTGGCCCCCGTTAGTGGATCAAATAGCTAAAAAGTGGCCCACATTTGCAAACTGAGGAAGCTTTGACCTTGCAAAGACACGCTGTGTAGGCGTTTGGCAAGGTATGGGAACCTGCATGGACTTGATCCTGCTGCAGCCAATGTTTGTGATTATATCAGGGGGATCAAGAGTAAAAAAAGGGACCATAAGACCATAACATAGGCCCTCAAACAGGCAAACAACTGACCCATACTTTGACCTATCAAACTAGCTCGTCAGGGACTGCCTGATTGCCCTATAGTTCACTCTGACCCTGCAGCAGTCTAAGCCTTGCTTAGAAAACAAACAAAGCAACAGTGCATATCAACTCTAGAAAAGAGGTACCAGAAAATCCATATTTGTAAAGCACACATAAACCCTTTAGGACATCGTGCCACTGAATAACAGATGTTTGTTGTTGCCCAACTCAATGTACTTATTTTATCCACTTCAGAAGGATGAACGGCTGAGTATACCCACTGTAATACGAGCCTGTGACCAGGGTCAAGGTCAAACAGGATTACTTTAGGACCCATCCCCGGGTCATTTCATGATCATCTTACTACATTAGAAGTCAAGGTCAACATCAAGGTCTTAAACTCATGAGAAACACTTCAAAACTGTGCTTAAAGACTTGTAGATGATTTGAAAGTGACCATCTGATTACTTATCAAGAGGAGATTTTTCCCGGTGATATGGGTCTGAGTATCTGATTACATCACAAAATGACAATGTTCCTGATGACTTTGGGCTGATTTGAAAATGAATGGTTGATTATTTCATGAGCACTACTTTTTGTCATGGTTCCACATAATGAAAGAATTATTTGCTGATTACTTCACAAGCACACCAACCATATTGATTATGTTTATGTTAGGAGAATAAAACTTATGCCGAATGATATTAGAAATACTAGGAAGATACTCTACAGGGATCATTTTGATATTAGACCAGTTTTCTTTTGTTTGAAAAAATAAAATGTGCTGTAGAAATCTGTTTGAACATGCAGCTCATAGGTTCCAATCATGTGATATAGCTCAAGGTAGCTCAGTGAGCTGATTTCTTGTTTCATGCAACTATGTGTAATCTGCATTCACATACTGTTAGGAAAAGGGTTCTGCCCATTAAATCTGCCCAGATCTTTTGCTTTTTGATCACCTGGCATGTGAACGTTTTACTGTGGGTGAGCCTCATAACTTGTGACTCGCCCACAGTAAACTCATGGTAAATTGACTGCACATGTTTACAGCCAGTGTCTGCCTTTTAAGATAAGGCTGCTGCGGTGCAGCAAGGGTAAGAGGCACTTGGCTGTTTACACGTGAACACATGTGCACACGCATGAGGGCTGTGCGTGGGAGACTCCTGTTGTGCACATCCCAGGACCTGCGCACAGGTAGCCTGGCACAGTAGGAACTCTACAGCGTGGGTTTTGACCTGGGAGAGGCCTCATAATGTTAGTGTACTCTCCTAGGTAAAGTCAGTGTGCTTTACTGTCATATCTGCAGTGACTCTCCATTATACACTTATGGGGAAGGCTGTCTTAGAGTGCAGCTCCGCTTCCCCTTGGTCTACAGACACCAGAGTAGTACCGATTTGAAGTGTAACCTGTGTGAAAAGGTTGTATGACATTACAACGCATTGTTTTAGCATGCATGTTTTTATTTTTTAAGTTTTTCCATGCATACCATTACCACACGTTTACATTTGGTCACATTAAAAATTAATCTACCACGCAAACAACTAGAATGCAGACATTCACCACGCATACCATTTAGATCAATTTGATTATATAACTTACTTTCATCAGTAGGTGGCACTGTTACTCTGTGAGTGAAACCCCGGGACTGCTTAGCATGTCCGATCACCTCAGAGTGTTGAAGCACAAAGCATACAAAATGAAGGATGGGCGACTTTATAGGTGTAATAGAGGTATAACTACTATTAAATATAAAATATGTTGTGAAAATGATTTTTTTGCCCATTTAAAGTATGACTGAACCACTAATTTAAATTGACATTTTTTTTCAACATTACTATTGTGACCCTCTCAATTATCGAGAGCTGCCATCCTGGTGGTGGTATTTTTTTAAACTGTGTGAAATATAACGTTTACTACATAATTTACGCTTTTATTTACAGCGTTTTCAAACATTGTTGGTTTAAACAACACTGCAAGTGCAAATTGCAAATAAAAGGGGGCCCGGGCTATGGCTGTCCGTAATCAGTCTTGCCTCCGGGGTGGGCGAGGGCCCGGAGATGGCCCAAAGGGAAGGCAAAAAGGCAAAATGTGGGGAAGCGCCGTTGCGCTTTCCCCGTGAGAAGAGGGCAAGGGGCCCAGGACCCCCCATCCCTGAACCCTGAAGAAACAAGCATTTGCAATGCAATCGGTCTCGCTTTTGGGACCTTGTAAGTGTTTAGCCAGAGCTATTGGCACTACCAATGTGTTTAAGTTATGTTTTAAAAAATTACTTAATCTAAAAGCTATTAGCGTCAGCATGGCAACAATCGTATTTGTGTGAGAATAGGTGAACTTACACAGGTTAGCAACAAAAAGACATATGATGCCCGAGTTTGGTAGTTATTGTACATGTCAGGAAACCATGGTTACACCTCAGCATGTGTGGATGAGCTCCAGAGAGGGTTGATGCTAAAAAGGGCTGTCTGACTTACGAATATTACAACCTGTAATGTGTAAGGAGAAGCAGTTACGCAGTGTTACAAGAGGGATTTGCGCCCTGAATCCAAAGCGTTCCCTGAGGCTTAATTCAATAAAGAAAAGTGGTTTTAAACAACTTAATATGATTACTTTTGAGAATACAATGTGAAACATATATTAATGATCTCACTTTAAAAACGTGCAGACTAAAATAAAATAAATGGTGCGCAAACCCTTAAACCTCAGCAATGTCAGGTGCCTAGAGCTTTTATAGCGCCTTGTTTTTCATTGTCAGGTGATGTCAGACTCTGACACTCTAGTGGTGGGCCTCTCGTAGGTGCTGGTCTCTATATGTGCAGTGTGGCGCGAGATCGCAGCTCAGAGGCCTGCGAATCTCTCAGGGTTGGACAGTGCTGGGTTTGGAGCTCTAATAAAGTCACGTTTGTGCTCCAAGACTGGAACTCTCGACTTTGCTACTACCAAATTCGGAACTCTGACAGGGTTTTTACGCGCGAAAGCGCGGGAATATGCCTAGTTAAAGTACTCTAAAAAATGGGGGTTTTATCAAGCTATGCTACCGTGCATCCTGGCTAGCACGGGCTCTGGCTCTGAAAGGCCATTTTGAAAGGGATGCAAATTAAATCTGACCCACGGGACTATGGGGTCAGGAGGGCATGTGCATGACTCTCCGTGCTCTCTCTAGCAGCTGATTGGATCTATGGAGCTGTGAGGGCAAGCAGACGTCCTATGGCAGTAGCCTCTAACCCCGCAACACTGCCGAGTTCAGACACTACAGCGAGGCACACTAGCTATAAAACATACATGTTACATCCTAACAGAGGAGTGCACAGCCTTCCAATCATGCGCACATGCAATCACCGCATCTAATAAACGTTTCTGAGGGGTCATCAGAGGCAAAGAAACATACAGTCCGTCTAGGAGGCATAAACAGGCTTCAGTAACTTCATAGTAGTGCCTGCGATGGACAGGCAGACAACCCCAATATTATAGACATACGCTCAACCAGCAATGGCTGCATCCGAGAGACTGCGACAGTTTACTAGAGACAGCATCTAACTTCCACTCGGAAGCAGACACACAGCTAGACAGACATCCGGCGATCATCTGGAACTATGCACGTGCTGCACTGTGGAGACAGAACTTTTACTTTAATGTGCAGACACTGCTATCAAAGCGACATACTTAAGCAAGCCTTTGATAAAAAATAATCGCGCGCTATCTTTGAAGCGGTTTCATTTATTTTACTACCCACTGCGCGCCTTATCGGAAGGCCAAGTGGAGGGAGTTGCCGAGTTTATGATTAGGAAACAATCTGATAGATTAGAAGACTCAATTGAAGTTGGACATAATAAGTATTAAAGTATTACATGACATTAATCCTGCCATTCCATTACTCTTGCAATGATTGTGCAGACTAATTTATTCTGAAGCCAATGTTCGGGAGGAAACAGAAGCATACTTACAGTGGGCCTCAGTAATCTCTTTATGGTATCAACCAGGCGGGCTCTGTACTGGTCCAGAAACGGGCTGACATGGAGAGGAGAGCAGAGTCCAGATTAAAATAGGGTTTCATTTCTAATAATACTAATGCAGATAAGCACACGGCTAATTGCATGTGTTTACACAGGACAGCAAAGGAAGGGAATGAGGTCTGAACTCCTCCTCCGTCGGCGATCGCCCATCAGGTGTCACGTTAGTGGCGCGATTACGAATATGCGCACTTGAGGCAAGTCAGGCAATGTTTAAGAAACAAGCATTGGCAATGCAGAGTGCGGAGGTGGTACTACTGCAGAGCGGTGCGCACACTTTAAGATAGGAGACAGGGGCGCCTGCTAAAATATGGCGCCCGTGTTGATAATGCTGAATGTTTAGCCCGGGGGCAGGACAGCAATGAGAAAGCTGCCTGATGTGAAGCTTCCGGGTGAGCCAGGGAATCCACGAGCGCGCAGACTTTTGGCACATGCGCAGAATCTAAGGCAGCGCGCGCATGGTAATGAGCACTATTTTAAACAAGCATTTGCAATGCCATACGACTCGCATTTACGCGAGACGTATTGCATTGAAAATGGGAGTTAGGCTGTTAAAAAAGGCACGAACGGGAGTGGGGGGTGAGGGGTTGGCGAAAAGTCACGGACGGTGTGACGGGGCGGTGGGGGGGACACAGGGGAAAAAATACTTTTCAGTAAAGGGGCCAATAGCCTCGGAAGCGTACAAATTACGCCACGGCCGTCGGGAGGAGGGACTAACAAGACAGATCCAATGAGGAGGCAGCATTTAGGCTATAAGCCAAACAAAAAATGGGCGGAGAGTGGGCGGAGCTTATGCAAAGTTTACCCGCTATAGTATATACACCATGCCTCTCGCAAAACGAGCAGCGCATGCGCGCTGCACGCTAGGCGCGAGACCTAAAAAGAGGGTGAGTGAGCTCCGTTGCGCCCCCTCGTGATGTCAGCAAGGGGCCAGGACCCCATCCTTGGGCCCCAAGGAGGAGTTTGCAGTGAGGAAGTGCCGTTGCACACCCATGTTTCTGGAGAAGGGGCCCATGACCCCATCCCTGGGCCCTGTGTGCCGAAGAGAGGAACCGTGGCTGGCCCTCCCAATGCCCATATCTGGGGAGAGTGGGAAGACCAGCCACCAGGCGCGCATCTGTCCACAAGAGCGGGCAGGCCGGAATGCTGCTGCCGATCCTGTGGCAGCACGCCAGAGGCTCTCTGAGATGTCCTTCAATGAGGTAGTTGCTCACGGGACACCCGGGCAGGACCGGGCACCCCAAAAGGAAAAGCATGGCGCAAAGCCTCCAAAAAGAACAAGCATTTGCAATGCAATCGGTCTCGCATTTGTGAAAGTTAGAGGTATTGGCGTTGTAAATGACAATGTTTTTTACTTATGTTTTGTTTGCAGTGGAGTGATTATTTAGAAAACGAGAGTTAGAGCTATTCGCATTGTAAATATTTTTTACTTATGTGTTATGGAGTGGAGTGGATGTATGTGGTGTGCAGTGGAATTATGTGGTTACTATCCTGATAATGTGAGCATTTAAGAAGCAGAGGTGTAGTTAGGATGGATGGGTTGGTGGAACGATAGATGTTTGTATGAATGCTTGAATGAATGGATACCTGTATGAGTACATGGATGGATGTGTGGGTTATTAGATGAATGAAAAGATGGTAGGAGATGCATGGGTAGGATAGTTACAGATGGCTGGTACAGAAACAGAAAGATAGATACATAGGCAACATATTATTAAAACATGTTACTACTTTATTGAACGTTTGGTCAGAACTGGACGAATTCCATATTACAAATCTTGAGCCCTAACTGCATAATTAACTCTATGAATAATTTTGTTATTGAAACTGTTTGTGTATTGATTTTTGTAAACCCACAGAGACAGTAATAAAAAACAAGGTGATATCATTTTTTTTTTGTTCTTGGTGCATGGGGAGATTAAGTGATTTGGCCAAAATAATCATTTGGTCAATTTAGGGGTTTTAGGTTTTATTTCCTAACAGTAACTGCACGTATTATGAGCAGAAGAAACCAGAACTTTCCTTTAAGAAAGTTTTTTCTTTCGCTTTATTTTTTGAAAATATACCATATCCATCTTCGAAGACAGGAACCTCTGCGGCAAACCATCCCATGTACAGCAGGGTTATCCCAAAAGCCTGCCTGCATCCCTCCTCAAGCCTAAACAAGCTGTATGGTCCCCAGTATGCTTCATGCTTGGGTTTGACATGCATATTCACGCATGTCACGCATACTTACTTCTCAACAAAGCCATGCAAGCCATACCACTGCGCATCCTTCTGCTGTGCACTTCCGAGCCCATGATCTGGTGGCATGTGCTGATGGCAAGAAGTGGCGCAGCCTCCCCCACCAGAGAATAGAGCCATAGTTCATATGATAAAGGAACTTATGATTGATTATTTAAATCATATGGTGTTATTGATATTTTAAATGATCAGTATTAATGCCGCACTTTTATTACTTTTTATTGTAAAGATTTTAAATAATCAAACAATAAACATATTTCTTTCTTCCATATTACTAGGATCTGGCCTTGTTAGCTTTTGGTGAATAAAAAAAGTAAGAATCAAAGGAAAGAGCAGACAGAGGAAAGAGACAGCACATAAGCAGAGAAATTAGTCATCAGTTAGGCTGGATAAAGAGACAGAACTAATTTGGGTAGAGGCACAGAGAAAACTACCAGATATATAAAAAAGAGAGCAGATAGGAAGAGGAAAGAGACAGCAGCCAAGAAAGGGACAAGTCACGGCAGTCACATAGAGGAAACAGCATAGAGGAAGATGGAAAAAGCAGCCAAGCAGGTAAAAGAGACATCCAATGAACAGATAAATGAGACAGGAGCATGGTAGTGTGAGATGGCAAACAGGTAGGGGAAGATTCACCCACCACGCAGATATGGGAGAAGAGGCGGTGGTGATTAGTGGGCAAAAGAGACATCAGCTAGGCATGTGCAGGAGAAAGAGTCAGCCATCAGATAAGTACAGTTCAGCTAACAGAGAGTAGAAGCAGAATAAAAACACAAGGCAGACATAGGCAGATGAAAGAGACAGCAGTGAGAAGAAAAACAAATTACAGAAAAGAAAAAGACGACAGCAAAGTATTTATTGAAAGAGATTAAAGCCCTGGGAATTTGGCTCCAGGCAGACAGGAAAAAAGACTTAACGCCAGGCACAGAACCATAAACAAAACAACATTGGGACAGAAAAGTTATAGCAGCCAGGCAGGGGGAAAAGGAAATTTGTGAAAAAGACTGCCAAGTCGCCCCTGACACGTGATAATTTCAGTCAGTTCTCACTTTTTGGTAAGGCATAGGTTTCAAAATTGTAAATTATGGGCTAAAAAATCAAAGTGCAGCTGGATAAAAAGTGAAGGCTGCGTGGTAGTATAACATTTGACATGGCTATTTGGAAGTGGCTGAGACAGCTCAGAGTTGGTCAAAAGTCCAAAACAAGAAAACGTCCTTTCAGCACTCTGAGGAGGCCAAGCCAAAGCCAGACACACCAGCAAGTGGTAGCTGTATATGCGTTTTGTTGTGAGGCAATTTACATAGAAGGCTGACTCATTGTTGCGCTGGCTAGCCATATTATACTTATTTTTTAGAGTTTTATATAGCGCGAACATGACCCAAAGATATCAGGTATCATAGCACTTTACATGAGCACCAGTTGCGTTGCAGGTGTCCGGTTACTTACCGGTAATATTCATTACTCCGAGTCGTAGACCTCCCCGTCACAGTCCAAACCACATGAGCATAGCTCCCTCCCCCAGAACTTCCAAGTAAAACTCTAAGCCCATCCCTTCCCTCCAGGCCACTCCCACATCCTGTGGCATATAACCTATGACCCCCCTATCCACATCCTGTACCGCCAAGCACAAGAAGACGAACAGGGATCGGAGGGATGGGAACCAGGAGGTCTACGACTCAGAGTAATGAATATTACTGGTAAGAAACTGGACATTACCGCCTCGTCAGATCTCCCCGTCACAGTCCAAACCACATGAGCAGATACCAAAGCAAGAATCGGCTTCACTCAGTAGCAAAAACAGACTTTATTAGCACAAGCAGAAAGTCACACCACTTGAGCAGAATGCAACACTGCGTCCCCAAACCCAGCAGACTCAGTCCCACCCACCACCAAACGATAATGGGACATAAAGGTGTGAGGAGAATTACAAGTAGCAGCCCTGCAGATCTCGGCCATGGAAGCCACCTGAAAACAAGCCCAGGAAGCAGCCACCCGCCAAGCCGATCTCCCCTGAACCGACCCAGGCACCAACACACCACAAGCATCATATGCAGCCCTCACAGCCCACCTCAGCCACCGACTGAGAGTAGCCTCAGAAGGCTTCAGACCTTG
Organism: Calotriton arnoldi; assembly: GCA_963921515.1. Taxonomy (NCBI): domain Eukaryota; kingdom Metazoa; phylum Chordata; class Amphibia; order Caudata; family Salamandridae; genus Calotriton; species Calotriton arnoldi. The sequence continues at coordinate 7,770 of CAWUFW010024867.1, read as the reverse complement.
ACCAGCCAGCCCAAAGGTCACAAAAAGTGAATCCACCTTACGAAAAGGTTTAGTACGCAGCAAGTACACCTCCAGAGCCCGCCTAACGTCCAAACAGTGCAGCCGCACCTCAACCTCTGAAAGAGGATCTGGACAGAGTACAGGTAAAACCAGATCCTCCGAGCAGTGAAACGAGGAAGGGACCTTGGGAACAAAGGAAGGATCAGGCCGCAGAACAACCCGATCTGGAAAAAAAACGCAAAAAGGGCTCCGAACAAAGCAAGGAGCCCAACTCCCCAATCCCCTGAGCCGAGGTAATAGCGACAAGGAAAAGCACCTTGATTGTCAAAAACCGCAAAGATACCTCATGCAGAGGCTCAAAAGGAGCCTCCTGCAAGACCCTCAAAACCAAAGGAAGATCCCAACTAGGAGCAAAGGACTAAATGACAGGCTTCTGGAGGAAACAACTCCTCAACAACTGGGACACCAAGGGGACCACAGGCTCACAGTCCGAACCTCTAAAGGCCCGTACAGCTGCCCACTGAGCTCTCAGGGAGGACACAGCCAGCCCCAAGTCGAATCCATCCTTCAAGAAATCCAAGATACGCACTGGATCCACCTCCAACGCCGACCAACCCCGTGCTGTACACCAATCTAGAAATGACACCCAATGTCCGGCATAGGACTTGAGAGTCGAAGGGCGCCTGGACTGCTGAATAAACTCAGCCACAGAAGGAGAACACCCTAAAGCCACCAGATTTAGCCTCTCAACAGCCAACCCGCCAGTCGCAGGCGGACCAGACACTCCAGAGACAGAGGGGGAAACGACAGGGGACAAGGGACCATCAGCAACCTCCAGCAAGGCCCCACCGCCAACCTCAACAACAGAGGGAACCAAGGCCTCCTGGACCAATCTGGAGCCACCAGGACAACCAAGGCCCGATCCATTTTGACTTTCAGCAGGACCCGTGGAATTAGAGCAATCGGGGGAAAGGCATACATCAGGCCCCCCTCCCACCGGAAGGACAGTGCATCCACCCTCCAAACCGCGTCTGACCGAACCAGAGAACAAAACCACTCCCTCAAGGCGTTCCCCGAAGCTGCAAACAGGTCCACCAACGGGACCCCAAACCGGGCCATCAGGCAACCAAACACCTTCTGCGTTAGGCACATGTCGGACAGGGTGGGAAACACTCTGCTCAGGTGATCCGCCTCCAAGTTCAAATCCCCCGGCAGATGTAAAGCACTAATAGATAACAAGTGCGACTCCACCCACTGGCAGATTTGCTGAGCCAACAAGTTGAGGGAAGCCACCTTTGCACTCCCCTGGTGGTTGACATAACACACCACCACCGTGTTGTCTGACCGCACCATCACATCCCCCTGGAGGACCCAAGGAAGAAAATAAGGTCAAGGCCAATTGAACCACCTTCAACTCCCTCCAATTCGAAGACATTCCTGCCTCTAGCACAGACCACAGCCCCTGCACCGATTCCTGAGCCAACACTGCCCCCCATCCCAGTTCGCTGGCATCGGTCGTCAGGACCAACCTCTCCTGGGACACAAAGGGCAAGCCCTGCAAGAGGTTCTGATCCTCCAGCCACCAGGACAACTCCTGAGCTATGGCCTCACCCCCCAGAATCAACAGCTCGTAATCCAGAGACGCCGGATCCCAATGCCCCAGAACATGATTCACCAGGGGGTACAAGTGCAAACGGGCCCAAGGAACAATCATCACAGTAGCAGACATTAGCCCCTGAACACACAACCACTGTCGAGCCGTGGAAGACTGAGCCCCCAACACCCTCCTTAGTCTGTGCATCAGAGTCACTCTGCGGGGTTCTGACAGGAAAACCTTACCCAACTTGGGGGCCGATTCCGATTCGGGCCGGAAAAAATACCGACCGACTCGGTACTGGAATTTAGTCCGACCGACACGTACCGGTGCCGTCCGACCCGGGTAGTACGATGAAATGCATGGGAATCACGACCGACTCGCACCGAAGACAAGGCGAACGACCGACCCGGACGGAAACAAGCTATCCAGCCGGGAAACCACGCGAATCTAACCGACCGACACGCATCAGGAAATAACCCGAACGAAACGTACCCGCGAACTCCGACCCGCGCAGCACGATGCAATGGGTGCAAATACAGACCGATTCGTACGGAGCCCAAGCCGTACGACCAACACGCATACAAAACCAAGCCGAACAAACACAATACTCAGCGACCGACGCGTACGCCGCATATGAAACTGAGCTGAAACACAGCGGGAACGACTCGGAGAGGCGCGCACGAGACAACTGCAACGTCCTACTCGGTCAGAAGAACGACTCCTACATGCACAATACTCACAAATTAAAAAATAGGAAAAAAAAGGGCCAACAAAGAAATGATAAACCACTAGAACACCACCTCACAGGGAAGCTCACTTAAAGGAAGGAATTCTGTGTATGCTGGTGAAGTTAGTGTAGCCAATAGCATGATGGGAGTTGTAGTCACAGATACTGCTCACCCTCACAATTGTCCCATCAACACCACTCTGAACCATGCTCACATCACAGGGAGTGGATAAGGACTGACAAGATGGCTGACACTGGCTACTGCTGTGGGGAGCACAAGGCCCTGCTGGGAACTGTGCACCAACAAACAGCACAACACCACTGCCTGACATCCTGAAAGCCAACTTGCACTCTCTGCAATGCAAGCACGTTGCATGGTGGGATATCTGCCTGGCTGGGAAGGAGGACTCACAGCACTGACCATAGTTACAAGTAGCTCACCTCACACACCCCCTCAACACAAACTCCACATAACCCACCTGGGAGAATGCAATGCCTCACATACCAAATGAAGATCCCACAAAGAAACACCACCCTGGGTAATGCTGTGTGAAGCACAGGGACACACCTGGGACTTGTAGCCAAACAAACGCAAGGACAACACTGTCAGCCTTCCTGTCAGCACAGGCACACTACCCCACAGGGAAGCAGAGTCCAAAGGAAGGAAGTACGGGCATGCTGGGAAGGGGGTGTAGGCAATAGCATGATGGGAGTTGGAGTCACAGATACTGCTCACCCTCACAATTGTCCCATCAACACCACTCTGAACCATGCTCACATCACAGGGAGTGGATAAGGACTGACAAGATGGCTGACACTGGCTACTGCTGTGGGGAGCACAAGGCCCTGCTGGGAACTGTGCACCAACAAACAGCACAACACCACTGCCTGACATCCTGAAAGCCAACTTGCACTCTCTGCAATGCAAGCACGTTGCATGGTGGGATATCTGCCTGGCTGGGAAGGAGGACTCACAGCACTGACCATAGTTACAAGCAGCTCACCTCACACACCCCTCAACACAAACTCCACATAACCCACCTGGGAGAATGCAATGCCTCACATACCAAATGAAGATCCCACAAAGAACCACCACCCTGGGTAATGCTGTGTGAAGCACAGGGACACACCTGGGACTAGTAGCCAAACAAACGCAAGGACAACACTGTCAGCCTTCCTGTCAGCATAGGCACACTACCCCACAGGGAAGCAGAGTCCAAAGGAAGGAAGTACGGGCATGCTGGGAAGGGGGTGTAGGCAATAGCATGATGGGAGTTGGAGTCACAGATACTGCTCACCCTCACAATTGTCCCATCAACACCACTCTGAACCATGCTCACATCACAGGGAGTGGATAAGGACTGACAAGATGGCTGACACTGGCTACTGCTGTGGGGAGCACAAGGCTCTGCTGGGAACTGTGCACCAACAAACAGCACAACACCACTGCCTGACATCCTGAAAGCCAACTTGCACTCTCTGCAATGTAAGCACGTTGCATGGTGGGATATCTGCCTGGCTGGGAAGGAGGACTCACAGCACTGACCATAGTTACAAGCAGCTCACCTCACATACCCCCTCAACACAAACTCCACATAACCCACCTGGGAGAATGCAATGCCTCACATTCCAAATGAAGATCCCACAAAGAACTACCACCCTGGGTAATGCTGTGTGAAGCACAGGGACACACCTGGGACTTGTAGCCAAAAAAACGCAAGGACAACACTGTCAGCCTTCCTGTCAGCACAGGCACACTACCCCACAGGGAAGCAGAGTCCAAAGGAAGGAAGTACGGGCATGCTGGGAAGGGGGGTGTAGGCAATAGCATGATGGGAGTTGGAGTCACAGATACTGCTCACCCTCACAATTGTCCCATCAACACCACTCTGAACCATGCTCACATCACAGGGAGTGGATAAGGACTGACAAGATGGCTGACACTGGCTACTGCTGTGGGGAGCACAAGGCCCTGCTGGGAACTGTGCACCAACAAACAGCACAACACCACTGCCTGACATCCTGAAAGCCAACTTGCACTCTCTGCAATGCAAGCACGTTGCATGGTGGGATATCTGCCTGGCTGGGAAGGAGGTCTCACAGCACTGACCATAGTTACAAGCAGCTCACCTCACACACCCCCTTAACACAAACTCCACATAACCCACCTGGGAGAATGCAATGCCTCACATACCAAATGAAGATCCCACAAAGAACCACCACCCTGGGTAATGCTGTGTGAAGCACAGGGACACACCTGGGACTTGTAGCCAAACAAACGCAAGGACAACACTGTCAGCCTTCCTGTCAGCACAGGCACACTATCCCACAGGGAAGCAGAGTCCAAAGGAAGGAAGTACGGACATGCTGGGAAGGGGGGTGTAGGCAATAGCATGATGGGAGTTGGAGTCACAGATACTGCTCACCCTCACAATTGTCCCATCAACACCACTCTGAACCATGCTCACATCACAGGGAGTGGATAAGGACTGACAAGATGGCTGACACTGGCTACTGCTGTGGGGAGCACAAGGCCCTGCTGGGAACTGTGCACCAACAAACAGCACAACACCACTGCCTGACATCCTGAAAGCCAACTTGCACTCTCTGCAATGCAAGCACGTTGCATGGTGGGATATCTGCCTGGCTGGGAAGGAGGACTCACAGCACTGACCATAGTTACAAGCAGCTCACCTCACATACCCCCTCAACACAAACTCCACATAACCCACCTGAGAGAATGCAATGCCTCACATACCAAATGAAGATCCCACAAAGAACCACCACCCTGGGTAATGCTGTGTGAAGCACAGGGACACACCTGGGACTTGTAGCCAAAAAACGCAAGGACAACACTGTCAGCCTTCCTGTCAGCACAGGCACACTACCCCACAGGGAAGCAGAGTCCAAAGGAAGGAAGTACGGGCATGCTGGGAAGGGGGTGTAGGCAATAGCATGATGGGAGTTGGAGTCACAGATACTGCTCCCCCTCACAATTGTCCCATCAACACCACTCTGAACCATGCTCACATCACAGGGAGTGGATAAGGACTGACAAGATGGCTGACACTGGCTACTGCTGTGGGGAGCACAAGGCCCTGCTGGGAACTGTGCACCAACAAACAGCACAACACCACTGCCTGACATCCTGAAAGCCAACTTGCACTCTCTGCAATGCAAGCACGTTGCATGGTGGGATATCTGCCTGGCTGGGAAGGAGGACTCACAGCACTGACCATAGTTACAAGCAGCTCACCTCACACACCCCTCAACACAAACTCCACATAACCCACCTGGGAGAATGCAATGCCTCACATACCAAATGAAGATCCCACAAAGAACCACCACCCTGGGTAATGCTGTGAGAAGCACAGGGACACACCTGGGACTTGTAGCCAAACAAACGCAAGGACAACACTGTCAGCCTTCCTGTCAGCACAGGCACACTACCCCACAGGGAAGCAGAGTCCAAAGGAAGGAAGTACGGGCATGCTGGGAAGGGGGTGTAGGCAATAGCATGATGGGAGTTGGAGTCACAGATACTGCTCACCCTCACAATTGTCCCATCAACACCACTCTGAACCATGCTCACATCACAGGGAGTGGATAAGGACTGACAAGATGGCTGACACTGGCTACTGCTGTGGGGAGCACAAGGCCTTGCTGGGAACTGTGCACCAACAAACAGCACAACACCACTGCCTGACATCCTGAAAGCCAACTTGCACTCTCTGCAATGCAAGCACGTTGCATGGTGGGATATCTGCCTGGCTGGGAAGGAGGACTCACAGCACTGACCATAGTTACAAGCAGCTCACCACACACACACCCTCAACACAAACTCCACATAACCCACCTGGGAGAATGCAATGCCTCACATACCAAATGAAGATCCCACAAAGAACCACCACCCTGGGTAATGCTGTGTGAAGCACAGGGACACACCTGGGACTTGTAGCCAAACAAACGCAAGGACAACACTGTCAGCCTTCCTGTCAGCACAGGCACACTACCCCACAGGGAAGCAGAGTCCAAAGGAAGGAAGTACGGGCATGCTGGGAAGGGGGTGTAGGCAATAGCATGATGGGAGTTGGAGTCACAGATACTGCTCACCCTCACAATTGTCCCATCAACACCACTCTGAACCATGCTCACATCACAGGGAGTGGATAAGGACTGACAAGATGGCTGACACTGGCTACTGCTGCGGGGAGCACAAGGCCCTGCTGGGAACTGTGCACCAACAAACAGCACAACACCACTGCCTGACATCCTGAAAGCCAACTTGCACTCTCTGCAATGCAAGCACGTTGCATGGTGGGATATCTGCCTGGCTGGGAAGGAGGACTCACAGCACTGACCATAGTTACAAGCAGCTCACCTCACACACCCCCTCAACACAAACTCCACATAACCCACCTGGGAGAATGCAATGCCTCACATACCAAATGAAGATCCCACAAAGAACCACCACCCTGGGTAATGCTGTGTGAAGCACAGGGACACACCTGGGACTTGTAGCCAAACAAACGCAAGGACAACACTGTCAGCCTTCCTGTCAGCACAGGCACACTACCCCACAGGGAAGCAGAGTCCAAAGGAAGGAAGTACGGGCATGCTGGGAAGGGGGGTGTGGGCAATAGCATGATGGGAGTTGGAGTCACAGATACTGCTCACCCTCACAATTGGCCCATCAACACCATTCTGAACCATGCTCACATCACAGGGAGTGGATAAGGACTGACAAGATGGCTGACACTGGCTACTGCTGTGGGGAGCACAAGGCCCTGCTGGGAACTGTGCACCAACAAACAGCACAACACCACTGCCTGACATCCTGAAAGCCAACTTGCACTCTCTGCAATGCAAGCACGTTGCATGGTGGGATAACTGGGCCAGGTGGAGAAGGATGGCCGGATGTCCACAAAATACAACCAATGCTGGCCATGCACACACCTCAACATTCATATTGTAATGCCCCAGGTATGCATGACAATGTGCTACACCAATATCAACCTCTTACTGTGACAACTTAGGACAATGCAATGTACATGCCCGCATGCAGAGGTACAGTCACAACTGTCAGTTGTGTGAACCATTGATGCCTGTAGAAACATTACATACAATGTGTGTCTCTTCCAAATACAGGTGACGATGATGGGGACACAGCAGCAGGCGAGGAGGAGTCCCTGTCCCAGGCTCCGGGGGACACAGAGCTCACTGGTGTGGAACAGCCTCTGCCCACCTCGGATGGCGAAGACCTACCTGGCACCTCCGGTCAGAGTCGTCATGCAGCACCAGCAGTGTAGTGTAACTCCTATTTCCCTAATAGGCTCTGCGCATTGGAATAATATATCCTATAGGTTTGACATAGGACTAAGGTCGGTATGTCCCTATCGAGTATATTAAACTTAATTACTTGTGCCAGCTAGCTCAGAGGCCACTA